>JALJEE010002128.1:0-145788 GCA_023231475.1 Seison nebaliae
CACATCTTTCATCAACATCAACGGAATTAGAAGCAAACTGCACGAAAACTATTTGCATTTTTAGCTTTTCCTCATTTCTTCCATTACTTCTCTCTTATAATGACGCATCATTCCACATTACCACACTCATACACACACACACGCACACACAAACACACACACCTCTCTCACTATCAATTCCACACTATCTTGTCCTTATTCAAAATTTGGCCTCTCTTGATTGCTCGTTTTACACCACCAACTAATAAGAAAGGGGTCAGAATGTTTATATTTTAATATATATCATTATATCTTGCATTACTTATTACTTATTAAATTTTACCCAAACTAATATTGTCAGTTGTATATTTGATATCCATATTCGTAGATCAGAAATTGATCAGATTATACAATCATTCCATTTAACAATTGGAATATTGTGAGAAGTTAATTAAAAAATTGAAGCCAATTTTTAGCAATTGAGGTAAGAGAACAATTAAACATTTAGTTGTAGATGTAGCAAATGTAGAACTCTTAATATATTATCGTTCAAATTCCACTTTCCTAATTATAAAAGATGAATAAAGGAATTTCTGATCCACCTTTACCACAAATCAGCATTATTTTTAATTATTTTTTTTTAAATTTCATTTCTAGTTTGTTACTCCCATTATTTTTATCTGCCGTTATTATGATCCTCCATTTGCCAACACCATTGAAGAAGCTGAATTTTTAGTTTCAATGTTCTGGATCGTTAGTCGTAATGCCTTTTAATGTAGCAGAACCGGTGCATTTTCGGAAATATAAATTCCTATTCCTTCTTTTAATTTATTAGAAGTTGTCCTAACTGGAATTTAAATAAATTAGAAAATTATTAATAAAATAAAAGAATAATTTCGAAATTGATTCCATATTTACTTACAGAATAAAATAAAGTGACAGAAAGTTAAAAAAATAGAATCGTTACTTAGATACTATATAAATCTAAATTTCGACAACTAAAAACATTTTAAAGTTTTTTAGTTCTTTTTCTTCTTCCTATATCCTTTAATTCATGTCTAATCGAAACAATTCCGAATAACATCTATTTTTCCTTTGATATTTTCGGAGAGTAAAAACTTCTGATGAGAAATCTTCTTCAATCGATGTAATTCGTAATAAAAATTAAAGTTCGGTTTCCTTCTTATATTTTCTCTAACAGACGAAAGATTTCTCATTCAGAAAACCTAAACATTTCGAAGTCTCATGTTCTCTAAACATTCTGCAGTTGGATGTATAACCGGTTGCTGTCATGGAAATATCTTATTGTTTTTTTGAAATTTTTTCATTGCAGTTTGTCTAGTTTTCTGACGTCACTTTATTTATTCTGATGTCAAATATATTTCGTTCAGAAATTACTGAACTACCCAAAATATAAATTTGATTGGAAATTCGGTGTCATTTCCTGATATTTCTGAACCTCTAATGGAAGAATATTAGAAAAATTTCTATGTTGATTTTTGTTTTCGAATAAAATACTTAACCGGATTTGTTCGGGAATAATTAGAATGTTCTATTTCTTTTGATATTTGAAATTGTTCAGTGTCTTTCACTTTTCAAAAATTTTGTTTTCGTTTAGGTCTTCGAAATTCTAGTTATGGGAAATTTGTTGTCATATTAAAAAATTGAGTTTTGTTAGAAGTAACATTTTCTAAACTTTTAATCGAATTTTTATTCGTGAAGAATCAATCTTTAATAATTATTGTCATATCATAGTTGTCGCCAGAAGCTTTTTTCGATGATTTTAACTTATTCATTTGTAATTTTATTTACAATACTCAAACAATATATTGATGGTTTGGCAATCAAGAATATACTTGATGATTTAGTACCTCAAATAGATTTTGAGGGAGATGTTATTCAATATAATTTACGACGTTATAATTCATCGTCCGAAAAATTGGAACTTGTTAATTTGATTTTACATGGAAAAGATGTTAAAACCAAAAAAGTAATTTGTCCCCAATCAAATGTAATTAATTCTTCGAGCAATATAGAATTGGCAAATGATTTCGAATGTATAAAAGTCAAGAGTATCATATTGGCAGTCTTGGTAAACGACTTACCGTTTAAAGAAGTCTGGCCAGCTAATCAGACTTATTGTTCAAATACACCATGGAATTATTCAATCTACAATTTTTGTCATCAAAATGCATATTCAAAGACTTACAAAACTGTTAATTTTATTATATTTTTTTCATTTTATAGCCATATGAATATACTTTCAGGTGAAAATTAAGCTCTATTCATATCCAAACAGGCTAGAAAAATCTTTAGCCTTCAAAGCAGATGGTTTTGTTTATGAACGAAAATGGTTCAACCGAGGAAATTGTCGATTGAATTTCTCAGAACTTAGTTTGCAGTTTTCAAAGTTATCAGATATTTCAGATTTTATTCATTTGACTCATTCACTAATGGTATATTATTAGCATTTTCGTTATTGAAGAATTAAATACACTTTTTCAGGACCCGTATAATATTTATGTGAATCAGGAGAACGGAAAATATGTAATAAAATATTCTGAGGGGCAACATTTTTTTACGAGTTAGAATTGTGCTGTTTAAAATTGAATATATTTTATGTTTCTTCAGAGAACGGGTTGAAAAACGCAGATTATTTGGTGATATATGGTATTGTGTAAAATTTACTCTTTGCCTTAAAATTATTATCACTGATTTATATGTTAACCGATTCATTGAGCTGATGAGATAATTCTATTACTCTCCTTTTATAACGATTTCATTTATTTACGTGTTAAAACTTTTAAATTTTAATTGACTTCTAAGAAGTTCTTATGGTGAATAATATGGACGATTTAACATTAAATTACCGAAATTACGTACATATAACAGAACAATTCGGACGATGCTCGGATGTCATAAGCCCTTCAATAGAGCATTTATGTTCACGATGTGCAACTGAACTCTTCCAGATCCAACGTATACACAATGCCAGGGCTTCTCGTTGCCTCTCCAATTTTTCTGCCGTTATTACTCATTAAATTATCCGCTTTCACTCGAGGAGGTGTTGACGATGTCATCAAATTTCGACATTAGTTCCTACGTTCCCTAAGCATTCAATGATCGAATTGTGACGGACAGGAACCTTATTTTAAATAACTCCTTTAAAGAATGATAATTTTTTCTTTTTAATTTACTCTGCGGAGATTTTACAGGAATAAAAAAAAAATAAAATAAATTAAACTTAAATAACAACTTTCTACATAATTGTATGTTCCAATTTCAAATTTTTAATAGAATTATGAAATGGTTAAATGGTTTTCTTTATAATAATTTTATTTATTTCATACTACTAACTGAAAACCTTGTACGTCATCGATTAACGTGGCCAATGTGTGAGATCTTTATAAATATCGAATAAACTTTTGAGTTCACTTTCTAATTTAATTTTCACTTATGGTTTTGTGATAATTTATGATGAGAAGATAAATCGAGGAGCATTTTTAGGAGATAAGAATCTTCAGACATTAAACAGTAAAAATCTTAAATTGTTATCATTATTATAATTAAATAATTATGAGTTCAATAAAGTCACAAATAATAATATTATAAATTCAGTATGAATGAGATAATCGATTGATGCCCTGTAAGCATTTGAATGTCTTGAGAACGTTTATATACATCAAAAAACGTTCTCAAGACATTCAAATGCCAACAGGGTGATCAGTTGTTTGTAACAAGAGTGATCATAGCTGAAGAACATCTGATTTCCAGATTCTTAATTAATTAATTTATTTTTTTCATTTATTCGGAAACGAGTCCCTTATCCATCAATATTTCTTTAATATTTATAAATATTAAGGATATATCTGTATTAAGGATAAGTATACTCATCATCTTCCATATTCTGTCACCCTCATCAATATTTAACCACCAGTCGGCATTAAATAAAAGTAATTTCTGTTAACCCTAATCATATATACGGATAAAACAAATTTCACAATATTTTATTGAGATTATATGAAATGTTATAAAATTGAAGGTTTTTCGATTTGTTAATTTGGCATGTCTATTTCCCCCCAGAAGGTTATCTTCCCCTCAGGAGAAGAAATAGTGTCGATATTTCACTCCATCATATCGATCGACATATGAGGATACCGTCAACTGTGGAGCTAAGATAAATAATAAAGATTTCGAGTATGAACCAAGATTCTAACTTGACGGTATCCCACCTTACTCCTTTCCTCTTATTTCTCCTCTCTAAAATTTTCTATTAGAAACTAAAATTAAATATCAATCTAAAATCAGAAAATAGGTAACTTTCCCCTACCCAGAATGAGACATCATTGGTGATGGAATCATTCCGTTGAAAACCTATTGAATTCCATCACCAATGTTCAAAATAAACTACTCAATATGAAATTAAAAAAACAATTTTTAGTATTCTACTTAATTTGTTCGATTTTCCTTATAATTATACCAATAAGACACCAACGCGCAAAATTTACAATCAATTTCAATTTCAATTTTCTGTTTTCTGCTTTTTCGAATTTTCAACCGAATCTATTTTCTATTCGATACTTTTTTGTTTTCTTTTTTATTCTTTTTTCTTATAATTTCATCGACCACACTTTGACGATAGTTGCTACCGTTTTGTTTAATATTATTTCTTTGTTTTTTTGAAATATATTCAGTTTTTGGTTTTTTCATATTTTGTTGTAGCACTTCGTTTCCTATTTCTGAATTTATATTCCTGATATTCTTAGAAAATGAATTTATTTGTTGAGTCGGATCGACAATGAAAAAACGAATGGAAAGTTCCCCACGTCCTCAGGAAACTCATCCTATGATTTGACATTCCACTGACAAAATTATTCATGTCTCTCTGTTGAACGTCGTACCAATCTAATGATAATTGTCTGAAGCAAAGTTCCTAATATTTGTACATATACTTCAAATCCTTCCGAATGATCATGCAAATTACCTTAGAAAATTGTTATAGTTAACATATAAAAAATCACTATTTTAAGCTGGTAATTTTTTGTTTCCTATTTTGCCCCCAATTCCCACATTGCCCCAGTTGACGGTATTATATATTTATTTATTTAAAGAATGAAAGAAAGAAAGAAAAAAAGAAAAAAAATATAAAATAAATATGTAAATTCCCTTACAGGGCAATTGAAACGGCACTTTCGAAGAGAATCTTCAGAGCGCTAGATTGATTTGTTTCTATCAGGGTCTTGTCAGAATTTAAGGTGGGTGCATCATAACCTCATAATCATAACCTGTGCATCACGTAATCGAGACACTGATGAGAACGAGAAGATGAACTCACGAAATTCAGTAGAAAGAGGTGAGTGGTTTATCGAATAATATACTATGGTGTGAGAAAAGATGGAATGATTCGATGTGATACAGCGTTGAATGAAAGATGAGATGTCGGGAAAGAGCCCCGATGATGAAAAGTTGTCTAGGACGCGGAAAATGCATCGACAACTCGTCCTGTATCTGTTGAGTACCATTCGCTCCATGAGACGAAGTATGAAAGGATGCAGATCGGACGGTAAGAATTCAGTTCGTGTGCATCGTTAGATGGTTTCTTCAGCAATGGAATTGCTCTGAAGTGGAACCATTCCAAGGGGAACACTCCTGTGTCGAAAGCTTGATTGACGATTTCGAGGAGAAACGTCGACAGTCTCTCTTCACAACATTGCACGAGCTCCGAACAGATCCGATCTATGTCGTGGGCCTTGTTATTTTCTGAAGAGTTGATCGCATTAGAAATATGTCGAGTTGAAAAAAAATCGGGACTACTCGAGCAATCGGGAATTTGGTATGATGTGTTCTTGTCCATCTCCATCTGCAAGCGGAAATGCGATGAAAATTGAGAGAGTAAAGGACGATCTTCGGAACCGATATTCGGTCTTGTAGGGCAAAGGAAAGTTCAGACAGTCGACGGGTTCGTGGACGTCAAAGAAGCGTGATCTGACAGGAACGCCGGTTGTGTACTGTGAAGGATGGAACAGTTAAAAATGGATGATTGAAGAGACGAGGAGGCGATGATATGATCGATCCAGGATGAGTCTACAGATGAAGAGAAAGTGTAAGAATTTTCTGGATTTATGATGATTTTATCTATTGATATACGTCGACCAGGAAGGCATCGCAAGATGATAGAAAAGAAGAAAGATACGCGTTCGTGGATGAATGAGATGACTTCTTCTAGTTGCGTCTATATTGAAGTCACCAGCGATAATGAAAGGAATCGAGTATTCGCGTTATTAATTTATATTAAATAATTTTATAATTATTATATAATATAATTTATAACCAAAGCGATGAAATTTTTCATTTATAATTTTTCCAATAAAGAACAACATATTATTAAATTATAAGTTATAAAATAATTAGACCAATAATTAACTGGTACCGAATTTACCAATAATTGACAAAAGGCTGGTGAAACTTTGTTTCGAGAAAGGTCACGAACAGTGACGATCAATGCAGTTCTGAGTTTTATACAAAGGATGGTGAAAACGCCGAAAATACACAAACAGGGTGGTGAACTGTCCATTTTAAGAAAATGAAGCTCAGATTTGTATAAAAGAGTGGCGAAAACACCAAAAATACATAAGTAGGGTGGCGTCCTACCGTAAAGTAGGGTCTGAATGAGAGTGGAAAAAAAAGGGTGGCGAAAACACCGGGATTTAGTTTTATGCAAGTAGTAACGACGTTTGTCGAACAAAGATTTAACAACATGTTGTGGGTACAACACATTGCTAAACAATTTTTTGACAAACCTACAATTATACTTTTCTTTAAAAGTCATTATTCTTCAACAAAATATTCCATATTCTTCGAATGATCCCTCCATAGATAAAAGGAAATCTTTTCGTAAAAATAAATTTTCCTGCTCATAACTCGAAAATTTAGCACTAAATTATATTTATTAACTCGAACATATTAACTACATATTAATTAATTTATTTCCAATAACTTTCTTCCATTGTGTAACATACAGGAAAAACTACCATAAATATTTCAAATTATGTTGACGACTATTCTTGTAACGATTATTGTTGCATTAGTCGTGATTCATTTAACGTTTGTAAATTTGCAGTTTTTTTACCAAAACTATAAATAAACAACGTGATTTAGCTACTACTTTAGGCGACGTAATTCTTTAACATCTATTGGTCTTCCTTTTCCGGCGAATTCATCCTTCTTCTTCGGAAGTAGTTTAGAAATCAAAAGAGTTAGTAGATTGAACAAAAATTTTATCTGCACAAAATTTGGTTGAATTGAACAGTTGAATGTTTTTCGATTTCTTGAGAAATATACTAAACAATTTGGAGATGCTTGGAGGTTTTTAATGAATTTTCTTAAATATTATTTTACTAAATACAACAGTTATGCAAGTGGGCCAAATAATATAATCGTATTATCTGATCCAGATTCCGTTCAAGAAGCCTTTATCAAACGCTCAATGGAATTCAATGCGAGAGTCGTTAACATCATCATTTCTCCTTTAATATTTTCCCTTACTTTTGTGTTTTATACTTTAAATTTACTCAATTTTTAATTAATATAACGAAACAATTATTTAATCGAAATAATAAGCAATATCCTTTATTGGATGAACCGGAAGAGCGAAATGTTTTCGATAGTCATGGAAAACGATGGAAAGATCTTAGGAAATTATTAGGACGTGCATTTACTGCAAAGAAAATGCGAGCATTGAACGATGGCATGACTAGTTCAATATTCAATTGTATCGATGTTCTCGAAGAGAAGTCAAAAGAGAATCACGATATTGATATATATTTGTTCCGTTATTTCGTATTGAATATTTTAATCTCTTCAAAATAGATCATTTAAACGAATGACATTGGAAGTCATCGAATCATGTGGATTTGGATTAAAATCGAATTATCATTATTCTAATAATACTCAATATTTCAAAGTAAGACTTTTATTAAAATTTGAATTTATTCTTATGAATTGAAATTCTTAGGAATTGGAATTCGCCATGTCCATCAATTACATGATCGATGTATTGATTTGTTTCCATTTTTCTAAATATTCATCTTCATTCCATTCTCAATTAGATGTGTCATGTTTCACATTCTGGTTAATGGATCATATGCGATTTCTAATGAGATATTATATCAGGAATTTCTCCGCCATGAACGTTCTCATAGAAAAAGTTAAAAGAATTTATCAAGAAAAAAAGAAACTGAACGTTAATTTTATTTTATTATATTCGACGATTTTAATTGATCGTTTCATTTACAAATTCTCATTTTCTCAGTTGGAAGAAGATTCTCAAAAAAATTTATTAACAAGCATAATGTCATCGGCTGATGAAGATGATGATTTGATGACGGAAAATGGAATTGTTAACAATTTGTTTCTATTCATACTCGCCGGTTACGAAACAACATCAACGGCTCTTGCCTACGCAATACATGCATTAGTCTCCGATTTAGAAATACAAACAAAATTAAGAAATGAACTTTTCGAGTTCATCGAAAATGAATCAAATTCACAAATTGATAAAGTTCTCATGTTTTCTTGAAAAAAAATGTTCCAATTTTCCGATAGGATACGTTCAATTTTGATAATATTAATCTTTTGCCATATCTGGATGCGGTAGTCAAAGAAGTATTCCGCTTTCGACCAATTGCTCCACTGTTTTCATTTTTATACTAACTCTAATATATATATAACTAATTTTTTTTTGTATATAGTTTAATAACCAGAAGAAATTTAGTCGACACCCAATTGGATGTGGGTAAAGGAAAAATCATTGATATTCCTGCCAATACCGTCATCATGGCGAATGTAATGAATTTACATTTTAATCCAAATCTTTGGGCTCCTGGCGATCCCTCACAATTTATTCCTGAAAGACATTTAGATGATATTTCACGTCATCCTGCAGCCAATGCTGCTTTCGGTATTGGTCCTCGTTCTTGTCTCGGGAAGAGATTTGCACTTATGGAATTCAAAATTACTTTAGCTTATTTAGTGAGTCAATACGAATTTTGTGGTGGGAAGAATTTTGAAGAAAATATGGAAATTCGATATGGAATCGTGAATATTCCGAAGAATGGCATTTTCGTTAAATTGAAGAAATTATCGAAATATTAAACATGAGAAATTATTAAAAAAAAACTTCAATTATTTTTTTCTCGAATATTTTTCACCCATTTAACAATTTTTTAACAATTGTTCAGAACTTTCAAATTTATCTTTCGAACTAATAGTTATATAATACTCATCATTAGATTTTTTTAAGAATTTCAAATAAAATTTTCTTTCCTTCGATAATTAGTAGAGCGAATTATTGTGCGAATGATGTGGAATGTGAGGTTGGTGGAAGATGAAGAAATGATGTAAAATAATTTGATGAAACTGTTTTTCAAAGAGATTTACTTCAGTTAATATCTTAAACATACAACACATTAGACATCCTTCCTAATGGCATTCAGTAAAAGAACTAACAATACATGAACGATCTTTTATTGTTGTCTAAATATTTTCGTTAATATTTATTTGTTTTCTTAAGAGTTCCTCTTCTTCACGTCCCACAAAACGAATGCGAACGAATGGCAATTGGGTGATGGTTTGAAAGAGCAAGACGTTTCGTCTTGAACAATATTCAATTAGATCGAAAAAAGTTCACACATTCGTCAAAGTAAATTTGTGTGCTAAGTGATAAAGAATTATTTTGACCAAATTAGAATGGAAATTGATTGCATAGATATTAATGGTAATTTCAGCACATTACCATTATTCGGAGGTAGTTCGACAACAACCGAAATGTTAATGAATTCCATTTCGACGAGGAATGAATTGAGAGGAAAATTAATTTAGCTAATTCATTCACTTTGACATTTTTTTTATGACGGAAATAAATAAGCATAAATTCTATCAGTTTTGGTCATCGTGACGATCAGAAGGTTTTAATTAGAATTAATTGAAATTTCAAATTTGATAAATTGACTTATTAGAAATAAGTCCAAGTATAAATTGTCTATGACGATTTGTCTAGTTGTTGTGGATGAGATTAATGAAGTGGATGAGATAGTGGTGATAGTGTTGTTGATGGTTGGATGAAGAAATGACGGAATACATCTAGAGAGGAATAATAAATGTATTAATGTAACAATTATCCATTTCTCCACTATTTGTCAATTATTTGGGAATCAGTTGGTGTGAGACAAATTTTATGCTAATGGAACTTATTTGTGGAGAGGATCGAATCGATTTAATCGGTGAGAAGATATGTGTTTTTAAGAGACGAGGAAGAATTCGTGTTTTTCTTGAAGAGATTGGTCAGTAGTAGCGGTGACCGATAAGAAATATGTTGCTGATGAATATTTTCATTTTTCGTTAGTAGATGTCTAATGTTTCAATTAATATGTAGATGAAGTTTCCTAATAATTATTTGTTCATTCTCTCACATTCACTCTCACCATCCACATCTCAACCACTAATAGGAGAATGGCAATTGCTTGTTTATTCCAATTTTCATTTGCATGAGAAGCAAACGAAACTTTATTACCTAAAGAACATCAGTCGATCGACATCATCGATTTTGTGAGGATCATACAGAATACGATTTGTAGTGAGATGTGCTGGAATATTTTTACGTACGATGATGATGTTCTATCTTCAATAAGTTACTGTCGTAACGTGAATATTGTTAAAATGAACAGATTAAAAGAAGAATGAGAGAAAGAATGAATGAATAAGAATTACCTAATATGACGAAATTCTCGATTTAAACAAATACAAACATCTGACAAGTTCACCGATTTCTGACAATTCCTATAATTCATTCTATTAAATGTATTCGACCTTCTCCTAACGATCTTCCGCCTTCCAATTCTGACTTTGTGTATTGGCAAAATTTTGATATTCTTTTCTTCTGCTTCCTATTTATTTATAATTGTTCTCCTACGACAATTGTTCCACGAACAATTCTCTCCTTTCTCTCTGAGAGAAGAAAAATACGTTTTACTATAGAGATATCTAATCAAAGCGTATGTCGACCAGATTCTCTTCTGTGGTTCTATTGCGTGAGATGTCTATTCCACCTCCATTCTTCTTATCTAACTGTTAGTCGAAACGAATATTATTACTTTTCCTTCTAAACGATGATCGATATGTATTTACTGTTCATCTGTTCGTATTTCAGAATTAAGTTTTCGTTCTCACAACATATTGTTCCTTTGCCATTTCCTTCACATTGCCGACGGAACGACATCTCTTTCGAATTCGAATCCATCCGCCCTTTCTGAGAGGCAATCACTGATTCTAATAATGTCTTCTGATTGAAATAAATCTGAATGGCTGTTGGCGTCGTATAAATTGGGGGAAAGGTCAGATCAGAAACAATTCTAACCGTCGTTACCATAGGGACGCGGTAAAATCCATGAGAGTATGTGAAGAATGAAGAATGACTATAAGGTGTTTGTTCAACGAATTTTCTGTTTATGCATGTCGTCTTCTTTGATGACCTTTCATTTTATTCATAATAGTCGACGGCCGATTGCTTTTCCTAATACTTTCTTTACGTTTCTTATTTATCTTCAAATCCTTTCGATTGCTTGGGGAGACGGAATGACGACTCAATTTTCATCAATATTCATCAATATATTTCTTACAATTCATCAACTCCTCCACTCAACCACACATTCACTCTCCAATTTTATGTGGTTTGCATGAGAATGAAGGCAAGTCGCTCAAGCGCAAATGACAAAATATTCATGAGATAAAAAAGAAGAATCGATCAATTCGATTCATTATCATCTCGTACCACTTCACCTTAGCAGCATTCCTCGAAAAAAGAATTTATCGGAAAAAGAATCTTTTTTTTTTCGATCGATTCATCGATCCAATCTTCCAGTAAACTTAAATAAATGTTGAAGGTGCCTTTACACAAAAAATCAATAAAGACTTTTCATTACAAAACATCGAATTCTCCTTGTAGGAAATATTTGTATTTGGTGGTGGACAATTAAGAAGTTGTGCACAGCTTTCCATTAAGTAACTCGTAGAATTACACGGAATTAGACAATCTCATAACTTCATCTCTACATGGGAAATGTGTTGGCGGATTATTTGGACTATCATTAATTCGAAGAGAGTTAGCGAGTCTTTTATTAGGAACAAGGCGAATAAGTACAACTTCGTTTCGTCCACGCTCATAATATGAAAAAGATATGGAGTTTCTTCAGTCGTCGCTCGTCGCACTGAGAGTCGTCGTAACTCATCAAAAAATATGGAACTGGAAATTATTTGTCTCATTCCTTATTTCTCTCCCTATCATACACACAATTGGCTACTTGATAATTGATATTAAATAGCCATTTTGACAACGTCTTCGTTACTATTAGTATGTGATGAAGCGATATTTTCTTAAGTCACCACCTTCTCTCCAGATCATTCTCCAATTACTCCCACCGAATCGAAATAAATGACTGGGGAGAAGGAAATTCTAATAGAAATTGCTAAAGTGAAATGATCAATCATTTCTGTCCTCAACTTTTCAATGGAAGCGACTTGTTATTGATAGTCAACAATCGTACAATTATTGTTGTTGTTGTTATTAATTTTTCTTTTTCGAGTTGACAAGAACGATTTGACAAATCTAAAGAATCTGGTACGCTTTCTTTTATTTTTGAAGGATAAATATTTTATGGGTAAGAAGAAAAAAAGAAGAACCAATTCGTTTAATTCCTTATTATTTTCCATTGACAATTCATCATCTATTCTTATTCTGTTTCATCAAATTGAGTTGAATTGAATCGTGTTCTATTCTATTCACATATGTTCCTTCTCCATTAAATAATTATCATATTATCAATTCACATAATTTTCTCTAATCATAACACTTTCAGTTGACGTGCAATGAAAAGCGATTATTGCATCAAATTGGCTAGTCGATTCTTCATAAATATTAATATGTAGCGAGAGAATCTGATAAATTCCCCAATGACTTCTATCTTCTTTCGTTGGATCGTATCTGTTTCATCTTCTTCGTCTTTCTAATATTCTTTCTGTTCTTACTTACTATCCTCCCTTCCCATCTTCTTCTCCTAACTATAATCGTGGTAATAATTATTTTTCTTGTCATTCACTAAATCTTACGAAAGTCTCACTCAGTCCAATCGGGACTACTACTACTACTACTACGACTACCAAATACTAGTCGGGTGAAGTAGTTGTTAGTTGTGTAAATTTGAGAAGGAGTTGCAGATACAATTGGACAAAACTAAAACAAATTCTGAACCTTCCCATTTCCTCCGATTCTCTCCCATTGTTCTCATTCTACATAAGCAGTTTTCCCAAATATTGCTGGTCAACATATTGGCTCGCAATCAACAATTCCACGAAGAAGAAGTCATCATCCCCACCTACAATTTCCGAGAGATTTTCTTCTTATTCACCATAAGGAAGTAGAGTCTATTGTCACTCGAAGTCCGTATATATGTAATCGTCCGTATGTGTATGTTGGGATGGCAAGAACTTCTTTACTTTTCAACGAACTGTATCAATAAGAAAATAAAACTTCATCATCAGAAAATTTATGATCGACTATTCAACTGAAAATTTTATTTTTTTATTCATTTGGTTTTGACAACCACCATAATTTCTCGACCACTATCAACAAACATTTGAGGTGAAAAGATATAAAAATTTCCATTATTCGTCCAAAAAACTTCTGACGACGGAATAGACATACATATAATTTCAACATCGGCACAGCTATCTACTTCATAGAATACGGAATTTATCGTTTCTATGAAATGGTTTTTTTTTATACATTATTATTTCATCATTATCATCATCAAAACTCAACGATTGTCAATCGATTTCTTCATCATTCTACTCGCTGTCAATCGAGAGGGAAAGTGTTTTATGATTTATTTCTAATTCCGTCACAAAATGTCCATAATCAAATCTTACATGTTCCGATGATGTAAAAGAGAGTCATAGTTGTTAGTGACAGATAGTAAGAAAATGTGAGTGGAAGAAAATATTTGACTGTTGAATGCAGCGTGACGAATGCTATAAATCGTTCTTTTATTTACAACAGGAAATATTGAACATGGAAGGATTCCATGATTCCGGTTAATTCTAATGAAAATTTCCTGATATTTTCGATATTTCTCTTTCGATATTCTCCCTCTCACCATACCTTTTCTAATTTAATTAGCAACCAAAAACAATACACAACATCGCTTATGTAAGATAATAATTCGAGGAAACTATTCCATCAATCACAGAGAGAAATCACTTATTGATTCTTAGATCAATAGAGGAAACCGATTAATTTTCTAGTTAAATTTCGAATCATCAAATTCTCGTTCTTTCGGGATGTGATCGATAGATCGGTTTGTAATGAAGATTAGAATGAAAGTAAGAGGAATAATAGATGAATATTTTATTTAAGTGTTTAAGATCAACATCAGTCACAGCAACAATAGTAGTAGAAGAAGAAGATGGAACAAATTGTGGGGAATTAGTTAGAAAAACAATTTTTTTCGTGCTCGTTAAAAGAATGTTCGATGGACAATGGTCAAATTGGCCTGTCAATCAATTCTTTGATCGATTAATTTTCTTTCTGATTATTTATTTATCATCACATGGGGCATCAATTGCCTATGGCTGGTAAGATTCTCATCGAAGAAAGTGTTTTTTCCTGCCAATTCTTGTTACATATTGACAAGCACTGGACAGTCACCATTCCTCCATTAAGTCGGCATTTCGTAATTATCCTCACGTCATTATACTTGTCGACCTGATATTGATCGACAGTTCTATTCATCAAATTCGATTATTCTCCGCGTCATCTTTTCACTCATTTCACTCATCGTTATCTTTAATTGTAGACGATGAACTATTGTTGAACCGATTCTTCTTTCTTTTTTTTTTAAATTGTGAATGGATGAAAAGGATAAAATCGAAAGAAATTCTCGTCAATTGAACGTTCCGTTCCGTTCCGTGGAGTTTTCTTTTAATGGATTAAATAAGAACGACATCTGCCTCTCTCGGAGAGGCTCTCCTGACTTTAGTGTCAGTTAAGAGTATAAGTCCATCAAATAGGAAATGCTTAGACATGAACCGCAATTTTCCTTTCTCGTCCTCCACAAAATAAATAGCATTTTATTGTTATTCATATTCCAACCACATTGTCCACATACACACCAATTCCCGAAAGAACAATCTCGTGTGTATATCCACTTACTATCCATATCTTCCTAACTGACTGTGAGAGTCGAAAGTATTTCGATGTGGCTGTGTCGTAGGGAAAGAAAGTGAAGAATTAGAGAAAGTTAAGAAGAAATAAATGGAAATTAGAATTTGTTCGTCGTAGATGATTTCATGTTGGTATGGAATCGATATCACATTTTCTTTGACAATAAAAATAAATTAATTTCCATATAAAAAACGAGAATTAAGTCCAATAATAGAGAAAGAAAGAACATGTTATTTCATCGGATTACAAAAAATGTATTACAACTTTTTATTAGCCGTTTAATAGCTTCCCATTCATTCGCTTACTCAGTCATTACTTCAGTCATTTCTTGCTCATTGATACTATTATGTTGGGGGGATAGTACATTCCCGTCCCTCCTCTCCCCATATCATGGTTTCCTTAGGAAATATGCATGAACTCGATTCGTTTCAAGGAAAATTATGTTACTTGATATGGATTGTACTTAAGATATATGTCTGATCAATGATCGAAAGAAATTTCAGGTTCTGTAAAGGAATTCTTGTACGGAATCGATTCTTCCGTGAATACACATCAAAAATTAAGAAAGGAACTAATTGAATAATTAGATGAGAGTCGGATAAAGCGGAACATCGCATTCGTAACATTCACTAATTTTTCGACCATCGTCAATTGCTAATTTCCTCCTTTATATCGACGTTGATTGAGGAAGACTCATCCACAATAATCGGAGTTCAACCGCTCGATTTGCGATTTGACTGGAAAAGAAGTACAATAGACGTTGTTGTCGTCTTTGGGAGAAGCAGGGGGGAATAAATGGGGAAAGATGAAACTGATGACAACGTGGAAGTTGATCGTTTTTCTGTTTCTCAAGATTTTTCTATTTGCTCTTCTCATCATCAACATAAAGTTATCCATTCTCCTACAAATTCCACATTCTGGGAAGTTGAAGATACGAATGAGATGATCGACATGAACGACATTTCTTTCTATTTCCATTTAGCGGCGAACGTGTTGTATTAAGCGAAATTTAAAAAAAAAGAGTTTGGAAGAAATTTAACATCTTCACTTTCTTTCTTCTTTTCTTCATCCGTCTTGAAAGAATGGCAAGTTTTATATAATTTTTTCTATCGTTTCTTTCTTCTGCTAATTCAGTTCAGTTATTTAGCTAGTTATATCGATTGGGGGATGGCAAGAAGTAAGTATAAGATATTTCTACCATATTCCTGAACACTCTTTCCAATAAACGTGAAATTTATCCATAATCGTCATGAACGTCAATCAACGTTTAATCACGATGTAAACGTTCTTTTCTTCTTTTATCTTGTTCGAATGATCCCCTCCAACTCCAAACATCGAACACATCAAAAAAGAAGAAAAAACAAGAAAAACTAATTCTCGATTTGATTTTCCTCTTTTTTTCTCATCGCTAAATATGCAAATCGTGTATTGAACCTAATTCACCCATTTATTCTTTCCTACCATTAAAAACAGAGGAATATGTCGATTTATTAATCCTTCCAAACACAATTCAACTTCGTCTAATAGAAGACAGGTTAGACGAAAGTTAAACATGCAAATTCTTTTCATTGCTACCTAACAAGAAAGGTACTCTTCCATGGAAAGTGACAAAGTAATTAGAATAAGCGACTAAACTTTCTTGAAAAAAGAAGAAGAAGAAACATCGAAAACTTCTCCTCCTTATTGGGGGAACAGAAGAAGAAGGAATTGTTCACAGCTTCTCATGTCGGAGGTTGTTGAAGGAAAAACATGAGTGCATATGATTCAAACCTTTTACTTCCACTATTTACTTTTGCTTCTGAAGTCACCTTCATTGTCCTTCTTCTCAACATAAGTTTAAATCGTGCAATTCTTCCACAACCACCCGATTCTAAGTCGTTTGAAGTCATTTACATGAAGTCATATTGGTCGATGTAATTCGCTTTGACTATATCATTTCGCTCTACTACTACGACTACTAGTTCTTTCTTTTTCGTGAGGTGTGAAGATTCTTATCTTCAAAAGAAACAAGATAATTTCATGAAGTAGACAAACCACTATCTATCTATCGACAACACAATCGAATCAATGGACATCAATCAAAAGGACAATGTTTTTCTTATCGACGTCATTGACGACGTGAGGGGATTAGCATCTTTCTTCACTTTTTCAATTTTTCTCCCTCCATTTCATTATTTTGCTACAACAAAACAAAGACAACCTGCCTGTTATGTGTTAGTAACCGAATACTAATCCTTCCGTATCAGATTCGGTGCTTTAGCAGACATTGTCTCCTCTGAATCACATACCTTATTCGAATGGCAGCAGTAGACAGGAATTTTATTTGAAATAGATTTCTTTTCGTCTATACGTGTATTTGAGGAGGAAATATTTAACGGATTTCCTCATTTTCCATTTCATTCTCATTTCTCACTCGATAAATTTTCCATTCGATTTCTGATTATTGATTATCGATTATTAGATTAATTTCTCAAAAAAAAAGAATATGTATTATAAACTTGTAAATTTACTTCTCCTCCTCATCATCATCATTCTACCCGTCATCTCAACAATCTCATCCTATCGAAAGGAAATCATCATTGATGAGGAATCGGTTCTTCCTCTACACATCGATCTAGCCGATGTCACGAAGGAAATATTTCCGTTGAACATCTCGAATTATGAACGTCAAACAAAAATTCATAATTTTATAAAGAATTTACAAATAACAAAAATTGATCGTAAAACTAAACGGAAACAATTTAAGATAAATGAATTATTCCGACTTATTCCCTCTCATTTATTCTCACAAATCTCGTTGATCTTTTACGTGAAAAAGAATATGAGACAAGAACCATTCCAACGATTGGATCGAGAATTCCTTCATCAAAATGGTTTCTGCAATAAAATCTCAACAGAATCGTCAGTTATTGGGAGAACTCCCAAATCTCAATTATGTCGTTTATCGATTTATTTGATGTCAAGCAATAACATTTTCATCAATCTCCAAATTTATGTGAAGGATATTAATGATAATTCACCAAACTTCTCTCTCTTCCACGAGAAGATACAAATCCAATCGAAAGAAGTCAAAGTTCTCCGTCTCGCCATTAATGAGAATACTCCGATCGACGAAATGATTCTCTTACCAAGAGCGACTGATATTGATACGTTTCCAATCGATATCAAATATGTTTTAATACAAAATCAATTTGAAACGATTCTTTCTTCATCATTTGGTGCTTCTTCTAAGCGTTGTCATAGTAACACGAATTACTTCCAACTAATCAATTCAACAACACCGAAATTGAGAGTGAATCGACTCATCGATCATGAGATAATTCATCGATGTCAATTGAAAGAATCAAATAATCTCAAATCAATCCTCAAAATCAAGTTTACAGAAACTCCATTATTCTTATTATTACGAGCCATCGATCCACAAAACGAATTATTTTATGATGAAATTCTTCTCAAAATTCTCATTAACGACGAGAATGACAACTTCCCAAAACTTGTCGATTCTAATAAGAATTATGAGATTAGAGTGAAAGAGAATATCAAACCAGGAACGGAATTATTACGATTACAAGTAGTAGACGATGATACTGATGATCAACTTATTTATCGAATTCGACACATTTCTACTATTCCCGAAACTGACAATTTCGATCAGTTTAATCGATATCAATCTGTCGATTCCATTCTACAAGTGGACGTGACAAATCCGAATGAACGACAACCAGATTCTGCTCCTTTTGAATTATCAAAAAATCATGGAATCCTTCGTTTGGCACCAGAAACTGATACTCAACTTGATCGGGAGTATATTCGACAATATAATTTAACTGTTGAAATTTCTGATTTAAGTTCACATCAAATCGAAACGATTATCCGAATTAATGTTATCGGAATTAATGATAATCAACCGAAATTAAATTATTTGTCACCATCGACGAATGGTTTAGGAATGAATAAGGAAAAGATTCCTTCATTCAAATTAGATGAATTCGAGAAGAAAATAGAGAAATTCTTATGGAAGAAACGATATGGAGAGAGTGTGGGGAATGTGTCGAAAAGAGATAATGGAACATCGAATAATGATCAACTTCTCACATTATTCTCAGCGACTGACGCTGATGTTGGAGAACATCATACGAAATCATTAAAAATTGAAGTAAGTTCTCCATTTTTTTATGTTCTAGAATCGAACACAAACATCGGACAAGAGAGTGAAATGCCTTTCACTCAATTTTATGGATTGTATGTAAAGAATGATTTGGATCGAGAACAGTTGGCACTTAAATCAGATCAGTCGATTAAATTACGAATAAATGGAAAAGACGAAGATTTCGTATCTGATCCACTTTACTTCATCGTTTCAGTGAATGATGTGAATGATAATTATCCAAATATTTTCCGATGGAAAAAAATGAAACAATTAAATGATGTGACAAATGATATTAGAATAATCCGATTACCAATTATCGATTTGAAGAAAGAAGGATTCGATCGACGTCAACATGAAATTGATGATCTAATAATTTTCGATGAAGATATAAATGAGAATAGCGATCTATATGTCCGAATGGAGAAGTCGTCATGTGAAGATGAAAGTATCAGATTTCTAGTAACAAGTATCAATGTGGAAGAGCAACATTATATTAGGAAGAATTTGGGATTGTCAGTCGATCAACAATTCCGTCGAATTATTCTTCGATTACGACGACGTCCATTGAAAAGGAATTTCGATCCTTTAAAAAATTGGTGTTCGACAACTTTGACGGTTTGTGATAAGAATCGATCGAAACATCTTTGTTCTCATCTCATCTATCTATTTACGGATTCGAGTGAAACAGATGAATTCTTAACGAATTTCTTTCGTCATATTATCTCCAATCAAAATCAGACATTTGACGATCAAGTCAATTATTTCCATTTGATGGAATTGAGACGTCATTTGGATAATTCAACGATGAATATTCCAGCAATTTTCAGAATGAATGATGAGAATTTAATGAAAATCCATCAGACATCTGCTATTGGCAGATTGAAAGGATCAGTTGCTAAGATATCTGTCTTTTTATTAGCGACTCTCATTCCAATTATTTTCATTGTAACAACTGCTGTTGTTATTGTTGTTTCGTTAGTGATCGTGCGAAAGAAACATAAGACGATAGACAAGAAAGAAGGGAAATTTGATAAGAATCAAATGAATGGAAAGAAGAAATCGAAGAAAAGAAAATCGGAATATCGATTTCAAAAGAGTTTTCTCATTCTCTCCAATCTCAATCGACAAATTGAGAAGAAGAAGAATGATGAAATATTTTCTATGCATAATGATTCCAAATGTCCATCACCGAAGAATTCGAATGAATTTGGATCAACATCTTCATCCAACATCTCCTCTCATATCTCGCCCAGTGTTGAGAAGAAATCAGAAAATGATTTTCCTAATTTCTCTCCTCGAGTCTTCACTTTCAAACGACCTCAACATCAACAACAAGTTTTAGAACAACCAAAACGTTCATCCGATTGTACAACTATTCAACATTATCTAACTAAAAATCGAACGTCTATTCTAGAAGTGAATGATACAGACACAACATATGAATCTCGTCAAGCACAACAAACACAAGCATTCAATTATCATGAGAAGAAATTATCGAATTCCGATTCATCAACACAAAATACAGATATGGATAAATCTCAAATTTATTCCATCGAAAATTCCAATCAATATCTCCCCAATAAATTCAATTCACAACAATACTCCGAATCGGAACAACAACGATATAGTGGCCATTCATACAATGTTCCCCAATTGACATTAATGGGTCGACGACGATTAAATGGCGATTTCACCATACAAGGACGTCCACAATTCTTCAACGATCAAACGAATGACGATCGACTAAGCGAAGAATCATGTTATGGTAGTGGTGATGGTGTGATGAATGGTGAGATGTCATACTCCATCGATAATCATTATAATAATGACGCTATTCGTCATCATCAACAACAACAACATCAAGAGAATTTGACTGTTGAATCAGCTGAGAAATATCTATCAGAAATTTCACAAGTCTCTCGTTCTAACATCACCAACATCGTCAATGAACGTCAAAGGAACATCTTCACTGAAAACAACAACAACAACAACAACAACAATAACACCACCAATACTAACAACAATTCGAGTAATCAGATTCAACGATTCGAAGATACGATAGGTGATGAACGTGATTCGAGAGGACTTTTCATTCTCCCTAAACATTCGTCATATGTTTGAACTTTTTCAAATTTCTGAATTTAGTTTTTTCTTTCGTTCGTGAAAATTTTATTTTGTACAAAAAACCTTCTCCTACTTCTTCACACCATCATTACTTTATTATTATACCGACATCTAAAGTGTAAACTAATCGACTATTTGAAATTAATGAACATTTCCTTTTATTCTCATTCGATCTCTGACGAAATTTCAAAAGAAATTTCAAAAGAATTTTTACTAAATTTTTTACAACTCACCATATCATATAATATATATTATGGCATATATTAAATTTTATAAAATTTAAGAATTGTGATAATAGAAAGATATTGTAAGGAAAGATGTAAGTTTAAAGGAATGAATCAAGATTTTATTGATATTGCAAAAAAAAGTGCAATTCTTGAAGAATCGGTGAAAAAAGAAGAGTATTTCTATTGCTATTCCTGTTCTTTTCGTTATGTTGGTGAAATAAATAAATAAGTTTCATGAATGTTTCCATGTTAGACAGATATTTCTGCGTTATATTCTTCCCATAATTTATGTAGCTAAAATGAAAATATCGAAGGAAATAGAAATAAATAATGAAAAATTGTCCAACTTCTTTTTGAGTTGTCAATAGTTCGCGAGTATATTGCAAAGTGGCGTCTTCGAAATCGATGACATTGAATTGTTTAAATCGTTTCATGTCAACTTTCAAATTCTTCGAGATATCTTCAAACGTCTTCTCACTAGTGTTTACTCGTCGTTCCAAGTCTTCAATATCAGCATTTAGAAGAATGACTTTTTGTCTCTTATTCGGTTGTGTCTCCAATCGTTTTAGAAGTTCATGTTTCTTTCCCAGAGTTGTACTGTTCGATGTCCATGTTTGCCATGCTCTACTTCGTGCATCGAAAGACACTTTAATTCCTTCTAAACATGAAATCTTATCTTTTAGCACTTCCGCCAATCCATACAAATCGATTTGTGATTGACGATAGAAAACTTTCTCGTGTGCTTGGAACACATCAGCTAACGACGAGAAAGCTCTTGTCAATTTGTCGTCATCTTCGTGTGATGCCACCGATTGTAATGCAGTACTTAATGCATTTGCCGTAGTGGAAACATCTGAGGAAATTAAAAAAGATATAAACAATAAATTCCGGTTCATCAAAAAACTAATTTCAAATAATATTCATAAAATTTTCAATAAAAAATCTTAAAAGATTTTTTGGGTAAAAAATTCCGTAAAATTTTTTTGATGAAAAATCTCAAAAAATTTTTTGGATAAAAAATTCCGTAAAAATTTTTTTGGTGAAAAATCTCAAAAGATTTTTTGGGTAAAAAATATGAAAAAATTTGTTTGGTGAAAATTTAAAAAAAATTTTTTTTATTGAAAATTTGGAGAAATTTTTTCTGCGATGAACAAATGATGGGAACCTTTTCTCATTTGACTGAGATTGGATAGATGTTCGTACAAGTTCTTTGATATTTGCAACATGGAATTCACTTCATTGTTTTCTTTTTCGAACCACTGTAAATGGGAAGGAAGAAGAGACAATTAGAGGAAAGAAGATAATTATGGAATAAATGAACTAAAGATTGGAAAATAAAGAACTATACCCAAAAAATTAAAAAGGAAATGATCTAAAATTTCTACATGTCATCGGCTAGTTCGACTAAGATACCTTAAACTCAACAAATATGTTACGGTAATCGCTAGACGGTTTGCGTTTATTTGTCACTTTTAAAAGAATGTACATTCTCGACTTTATTTCCAAAAACAGTTTTTTTTTTCGGAGAGATGTCAGGATATGTGTTGAAGAGATGGAAAGTAAACCTGATCTTCTTCTTCCATCGAAGTTTGAATGTTACTGACAACGTCGACAGCTTTCGTCATCATTCGAAGTAATCCAGCTCCCGATATTGAAGAAGTTTGAGAAGATTTTGGTAAATCAGATTGACAACTAAGAAATTCGACGAAAACGGTATCTCTTCTGATAGCGGGATGTCTAGCCAATCGTTGCAACCATCGTAATAGAGCTAGTCGTCGTTTCTCGATGAAATCAGCTTCCTCTTTATTAATTTTCATTTTTGCTGATTTGACAACGGATTTCTGAGGAGGAATTGGCATTATTACCGTTCCTTTCGATTCATATTTTTGTAGTAAATGTTCATAGAGACCAAGAAAGTCACTATATCGTCTCCAAACGGTTAGAGCATCTTGAAATCGATAACAATCGATATTCGTCTAAAGAAGAAATAATTCCTTCTATTAATTATTCAAAAATTGAACTTGTGTGATGATTTGATAAACAACATAAGTCTGTAATGTCTCATCTTTCTTTGACGTTAGATCCATCGAGATATCGATGGTTTCCGTTGGTGATGGTAAAAGTGATGTATCTATCGGAATGACAACTGGATGATCACCTGTTTCATTATCTTTCTTATTCTCCGTTTCTTCTTCATTTTCCTTTCCTCCAAAAAGATCATCGTCATCTTCTTCTTCCACATCATTCGCTTCATCATCTTCATCTTCAACTTTTACAGTTTCCTCTATTTTCGGTGATTGACTTGATATCTCTTTAGGTTTTAATGGAGTTGAAACTGGTTTGTCTTGATGTTTCTCACAAATTTTTTCTTGGTCGACTTCAGCTGGTTTTTTTGATGGTTCTGTCGAATCGAACCAATCGCCATTATTAGTGTTGGTGTTTTTTTCAATTTTCGGTTTTTCTTCTTCCTCATCGGCCAAGAGATCAATATCGACCATATTCTCTTTAGGGACATCGTCATTCGTTGGATTATCAATGAGATCTAAATTTTCATTGAACATATCAGTCGATTTATTCTTTTCATCATTCTCATTTGTGAGTAACATATCGAATAAATCTGTTGGCGGTTCCAACGATTTCTTCGGTTTCGAAACGGCTGTCGGTGCCAATGTATTGGGAGTTGATGACGATGCTTCCTCGTCATTAACTGGTGATGAGAAGATATCATAAACACTATCAATGTTCTGACTCATATTTCTGAATAATTAACTTTCCTCACAATTCGTCTTCTTCTTTTGAAAAATTTTCAGTTAAACAATATACAATACCACTCGAATCATGTGACCTAAAAAGAATTAATTATACTATTTCGCCGACTAATTTATTAGGAAATTCTTTTTCTCTTCCTCTTCATCTAATTCTCCATTTCTCCAATTTTTTTCATTCGAATATTCGGCATTTCTCTCCAGGAATAATTCGATAATTCATTCAACTTTTTTCCGTCATCCTTCGATCTCTCATCATCTCGTGATGAGTTTGTTAATCTTCTTTCGACATTTTCATATGGAACTTTTTTTTTCGATTTTCTTAAAATTGTTGAGAAATATATGAAAAAAAATTTTCGCTTATTTTCCAAATATAAATTTTTCTTCTATTGATTGAGGATAAGAATAATGGATTATCGATTAATTAAGGATTGATTCGGTTTTATGTTCACCGGCTTAACATGGTGATAATTTGATTGAAGAAAGAGTGGAATGTATATTTATGAAATTGTTTGTTGATGGATTCGTTTAAAAAGAAAGCTCAAATTGAAATTTGGTTAAATAATTTTTCTATTTGAAACATATTCGTTTTTCAGTGATGACAACGTCGTTGGGAACGAATAAGTATAATCGGTCGAATTGGGAAGTCTCCAATTTTCCCATTTTATGTGAGACATGTCTTGGCGATAATCCATATGTGAGAATGCAACGAGATGCTCGTGGTGCCGAATGTAAAATATGTCAACGACCATTCACCACATTCCGTTGGTGTCCCGGTGCTCGGATGCGATTTAAACAAACCGAAATTTGTCAGACATGTGCAAAAGTGAAAAATGTGTGTCAAACATGTCTGCTTGATCTACGTTATGGTTTACCAGTGGAAGTACGAGATGCAGCATTGAATTTATCCAATGATAATGAACCGACATCAGATGTGAATCGAGAATATTATTTGCAGAATGTGGAGAGAGAAATGGGTGAGAAAGATTCGGCAGAACCGGTGAGTAAATTCAATGAGAAGGATAATCCCGTTCTCAAAAATCAGAATGATGATATGTTGTTGAAATTGGCGAGAACGCAACCATATTACAAAAGAAATCGTCCTCACATTTGTAGTTTCTTCGTCAAAGGGGAATGTGGACGTGGCGAAGAATGTCCATATCGACATGAGAAACCGGGCGATCCAGACGATCCACTCACTGATCAGAATCTTCGAGATCGTTATTATGGTATTCGAGATCCAGTTGCAGCGAAATTGTTAAATGCATATAAATCGATGCCGAAATTGGAGAAACCGTCAGATCGATCAGTAACATCGTTATATGTGGGAAATATTGGATTGTTGAGTGAGAATAAATTGAAAAATTATTTTTGTCAATATGGTCAAATTCAATCGGTGACTATGCAAACGAAATCATCTTGTGCTTTCGTCCAATTCAAAAAACGAGAAGACGCAGAATATGCAGCAGATGCAACATTCAATAAATTGCAAGTAGATGGGAAACGATTGACAATTAAATGGAAACATTCTCCTAATCATAATCAAACATCTTCATTCACTTCCTCTTCATCATCTGGAAATATTCGAAATAATTGTCCAGTTCCCAATCTGGCACCAGTTTTACCTGCACCTGGTGTCACTATGATTAATTTCCAGCCAAGTAGTGGAAAACGAACATCAACGAATATGAATGACAATAACAAGAAGAGTTTAATGGAGAATCAACATTTCGTTCAAGAATTGAGAGACGCACCAAAAGATAATATAAATATAAATGAAAATAATCAAATTTATTATGACAGTCAAAATCCTGATCTTCTCACATAAATCTTCATTTATTTCTTCATCAGTTTTCTTTAAATGAATTTCTCCTTTCTCCACAGATCTCGTTTGTTGTGTGGAAATGTTAAGAAATATTCTCGTCAACTTTTCTCGTTCGTATAAGACTAAAGTTCAATTGAAACGACGATGCAATGATTGTTATTATAAATGGAGAAATGGACGTTTATACGTCGAATGTACCACATTTCCAAGACATAAACAACGACATAGATATTCTATGGAACCGGGAAGGAAATCGGAAGAAAACTAAATTTTTTTTCATTTTTTTTTAAATTTCATAATAAACAAATTAGTGATAATTAAATGATTCTTCTGATGATCGTATATCAGTTGAGATGATGGAATTTTCTTCTCGATTCGGATAACCTAATTTAGTGTGTTCTATAAAAATTTCATTTTATTTAACATTCATTCTAACAAATCATACTAACTATTTCTAGTACGTAAACTTAATAGGAATAAAATGAGTAATAGAAGAAGGAAAGAATAAAGAACGATCATTTCCACCGATATCCACATAATCTTCAAATCAGCTATACGGAAAATAAATTGAATTGATTTATATTCTGAAAAAAGTTTGTTAGATTTCATTGACCTATTTGAAAATGTTAACTTACTTGAATGTTCATCAATGTTTGAAGAAATTCATGCTTAATTATTTCATTCAACTTTTTCTCAAACATTTTTTCGAGAACAAACGATGTCCTCTTCTTGCCACAAGTCAGTTTGAGATATTCGCAGAACAATGTTGCCTCACCTTTCAAGGCAATGGTGAAATTGAATGAATCTGACTCAACTTCACCATGTAATAATGTGGAATGTCTCAATTTACTTGCTGCTGTACCAAAAATGTTTGAAAATAATCTTTCCGCTTCTATTTCTATCTTTAAAAAAGTGAAATTCCACTCATGGAAAATAGACAATAAACTCATATTTGGAATGAAATAATAAAAATAACGATTTTTATAAATTTTATTTTGTTCCTTTTCTCTCTCAATTTTATGTTGCCACTTATTTCAAATATTGCATCATCTTCTAATCGTCCAGAATATTTCACATCTATCGGACTATTTGAGATGATAGAAGAGAAGAATGTAAAGACGAAACGAACATAAAATTGTCGGTTGGAGCCGAGGGTAATACGGATACTTTAATAATCCTTTCGTATAAGATCATCAATTCATATTTAAACACCTTTTCAAAAAATTAAGAAACTGTATTCGGTCACGAGCTTGTTTCTTCGTATGATATTCTGTATATCTTGAAGTGATTTCTGTGACTCTTTTAATAAACGACAATGAAGAAAATAAGAAGAATATGGAGAGTAACTTAACAGTTTTCGCGAACGCCAATGTCGGAATCGTTCGACTAATTAATGTGGTAGTTGTACTGGTTAAACTGGTGGTTGTAGTGGTAGTGGTTGTGGTAGTAGTGGTTGTTGTAGTCGTTGTAGTCGTTGTTGTAGTTGTGGTTGTGGTGGTGGTGGTTGTGGTTGTTGTTATTGTTATTGTTGTCTATATTAAAAAATTTCATTAAAATTTTTCAAAAGAAATTTTATATTTTATACAAATCGATTCTTCACTTTATGTACCTGACTTCAACAGACATTATATTCAAATTTATCTTTTTTCATTTTACTACTCATTATGAATTATCGCGCTATGTTTTTGGTATCTTAACTCGACACTTTTAGCGTTATGATGAAACATACGAACCGTGGGAGTTGTTGTGGTGGTGGGAGAGGTGTCGTAACTGACACTTATCGTAAAAGGACAAGTACTTGTGGTGGGAGTATTCGTAGTAGTAGTAGTGGTTGTTGTTGTTGTAGTTGTGGTTGTTGTAGTTGTGGTAGTTGTTGTAGTTGTAGTAGTGGTAGTTGTTGTGGTGGTTGTGGTTGTACTAGTAGTGGTAGTTATTCGAGTTTGTGTAAAATCGTTATAATAATCGATAAATGACTTAAAATAAAAGTTTTTTTTCGTGGGGATCTCAATGAAAGTTTAACTCCGTTCATTAGAACATGTGAATCTTGATCACCATTCATATAATACAATCCTTCTCTTAACGTCAATATGACGATGCACGAATGCATTTTAATTTGTTCTAACAGGACTCGTTTAACATCCTCCACACCTCGAAAAGAATTGATGATAAAATAAAAATGTGAAAGAAATAAATAAAAAAACCGTCTGCTTTTACATAATGAATGGGAAACATGGTTTTCTTCCACCATTGAAACGTAGGTCTGATCATAGTCGATCGATTTTCATGTCGTGACCAGATTCTAATATTTCTTCGATATTCCTGAAATTCTTCATTCTCTTCCTTTTTCTCTTTCTTAGTCAATAATCGACGTCTATCACAATTAAATGGAAACTCCTGATATTTTATACGATCATACAACTTCATTAACTGATGCTCTAATATGCTCGAAGGAAATTTAAACTATAATATTCTGACAGTTCAGTTTATTAGGTCCACTGAAATTTAGTGAGATAATAGAAGAAATGAGATATTATAAAGAAATATATAATATTATAACAGATCACCGCGACATATGAGTCTTGTGCGTATTTTACTTTCTATACAATAGGATTCGAAACATACATCCGTGGAACTATTCTGACCACCATTTACAATGACGAGGAGATATCGAATAAATAAACGTTTTTTTCCTCTGGCTTTTATCGTACATACCCCACCAATTATAAATAGAAAACAAACGAAAATGTATTGAAATCGAATTGGTCTAATCATAAATTGTTTTCACCATATCTCCATATGGTACTCTTTTGTTTATGTTTATAAAGAATATCCACTGGAGAAACTAAAAAGAAAAATTGATAAATGAGTTTAAAATATTTTCAATGAGATAACTTAATAACAGATGGAAATTTTTTTCTTAATGACTTAAGATTGTGGATGAATTATATTGAGAAAACATACGAAAATTATCGTATGATGGGAAAAAGTTTATATTACTTTAGAACTATCTGTTTATTATGTTCAATAAGAACGATAATTAAGAATTCCATTTTCAAGAATCAGCATGATGATATATTGTGGAAATTGAATAAAATGCAACCATATTATTAAAGAAATCGACCTCATATATTTGATGGTATACGTTAAAATAATCTTTCTGCGTCTTTTAATAAATTATGAGTCTCGTAAACTGAAAATCAGTTGAATTTTTTTATATTATGAATAATGGTTGAGATTTCATTGAAGTATGTTAAAATGTTAACTGATTCGAAGGGTTTCTTTTAATTCAAGCTGTACGATATTTCATATTTTATACCACCTGGAACTAACGTATTGTTTTGAGTGATCTGGTTTGAACTTATTTAAATAAATTTAAGACCTTTATCTATAGAAGCCACAGCAAAAAATCATACTGGGTCGTCATCAATCATTGCGAATTTAAATGATCAAATGGAAATTTTGAGCAAAATCTCCTTTGAGTTTTCTAATTTTTCAACTTTGCCCGATGAATTTCTACAATGATTTTTAGATAATATACCAATAATAATCAGATTTTATTATCATAAGTAAACGTATGATAAATCATCTAATAATCATATGATTAATCAGTAAATTATCAGTAATATATCAAAAGTTATTTTCAATATATGTATGATAATCAAATATTAATTATTATGCTTTAAATCATGCATGCTCATTTATCAACATGTTGATAAAGAATATTAAAATATATACACTACCGTTTGATATCTTTATTGTTCTGTCGATCAAGGTAAAATTGGATAAATTAAGAACTCCGGGTAATTTATATCTCACAATCTTGTCAGTTTCTAGAGAGGATACTTATTTAGTTTCTTTCGTCGAAAAACGATTTTTTAAAACTTGATCATTTTATTGAAACAATATTACATCATCTTTAAATGATTCAAAATGAATAATCGACTGATGAAAAAGAAAAAGTGGGAGAGAAAGATTTATCTCATTGTCAGCCCTAGGATGTTTACCTTCAATTTCTTTCCTTTTCCCCATTAAATTTAAAATTTCAAATAATTAAAATTATATTTCTGTAAATCAAATCAAATTGGAGTTAAATCGTTTTATTAAACTGACTCACTTAACCTATTATTAACCTTCTTATTAATAAACTGAAGATTAAAACCCAAATTTGAAACGATCATACGATCAGGCGGGAATTCTAAGGACAAACCAGTAAATCGTTCAAATATTATATAGACGATTAGGAATTAGAATGAAGAGAAAAAAAATTTTGGTTTTTAACTTCTATTCTATATTTTATTCTCATGTTAAACTTATTCGTTATGAGTTAATCATAATTTCATTAAGTTTACGTTTTCTTATGAATTTCTGATTAAATTTATTATTATGAATTTACTCTATCATCATCGATTTAATGTATGGAATTCGTTTGCGATTCGAATGAGGAGCTTTACAGAAAGCATGACTTCGGTGATTATCGACGAAATGATTCTTTGGTAATTTTTTCAGTTGTATCACGTGGCAGATTTCCAGAAAACTAAAGACCTAAAACGGAAATTATGATGATTACTTAGAAAAGTGGTAAGACTATAAAATAATTTTTTTTCTTTAAATTTTTCTATCGAAATTAGAATGATGAATGTTGTTGGTTGGTGCTCTTTATTTCTCCTTCTGACATGTCTCCATTCATCATTGGAAAACGGGAATTCCATCAGTTACGAATTCGTTGGAGATGTAACATGTGCCAATAAAACAACATACCAATGTTCGATCGATGATTGTGGTTGTGTTGTGGGAGTGGAAGAGGAGGAGATATTGGAGAGACCGACAAAAAAAGAGATTTGGGGCATCGGATTGTTAATGGTGACGATAATAAATATGTGCAGTCTGGTAGGTGCAGTGCTCTACCCGTTGATGAAGATGAAATTTTATTATCTTTTCCATTTGCCATTAATTGGATTGGCAATCGGATCGTTGTCTGGTACAGCTTTATTACATCTATTGCCGAAAGCGTATAAAGTGTCGGATGAAGATTTCCATTTCGTATGGAAAGGTTCAACAGCTGTCGTCGGAATTTATATGTTCTACACTTTGGAAAGAATCATCAATATTGTAATTTCTGTCAATCGAATCAAAAAGAGTCGAGTTTATTCAAATTCATCAGATTAGATGATTCATTTCCGTTCATTAATATAGAAAGATCAAAAAACGGTCAAGAAGGAAAATAAAGAAAATGGTGAAGTGAATAATGATTCAAATATCAATTCAAATTGTTAGAATTGTCATATTTGTCTTCCCTCTTCCCTCTTCTCTCTCTCTCTCTCTCTCTCTCTAACTAAATTATTAACAAAAAATTAACGACAATATTTTTCTTTCTCGACATTTTGTCGAATTTGTTAACTGAAAACGTTGAAATTTGGAAAACTAAATAGTGTTGGGAGAAGAAGAAATTATGCTGTATAACAATTATAAACTCGTCAATAACAACGATTCACGTTGGTGTATTTCTGATGGAATTGAATTGGTATATGTCTTTCTTAATTTTTCACTCACTAAATTTCACTTAAATTTTCATTCATTTACTCTTCTTCTTTTTTCGAATTTAAACGAGTCATTTAACGCTATACAGCTACATTTTCTTTTTTGATGATGAATGAATATATTTCTTCTAATTTAATGAATGTTTTCCAGCGATCGATATGAACAATACATGTCCAACATCTGATCATTTTTCAATGATGGATAATAAAGTGACGTCGGACGTCCATAGTAAACAACCACATCATGCTCATTTGGGAAATGCTACTCGTGGTATTGTTGCTTGGATGATCATCATTGGTGATTCTCTTCACAATACAATCGATGGTTTGACAATTGGCGCTGCATTCTCTCAATCAAAATCCATCGGGATCAATGTAGCTGTAGCGGTGATATGTGAAGAGTTCCCTCACGAATTAGGTTTCTCTTCTTCATCTTCCTATCATTCTCTTATCATTAATTTTTTAAGGTGATTTTGTGATTCTTTTGAATTCGGGAATGTCCGTTTGGAAAGCGATGGCTTTCAATTTCATGTCGGCTTGTTTCTGTTACTTAGGATTTGTTATTGGGGCGATTGTTGGTGTAGAAAGCGAGGATGCAGCAACATGGATTTTTGCATTAGCAGGAGGAATGTTCATCTACATCTCTCTCGTCAATATCGTTAGGAAGAATTTGAAATTGAAAATTTTATTTTGAATTCCATTTAATTTGTACAGGTGCCCGAACTCATTCATTCGTCGGAAGAAACAGAAGAACGTCTATTGCAACGCAAATGTGAAGAACTTCAATGTGATGTGGACGCATTAACTTTCCGGCAACGCATATGGTGTTCACTTTGTCCTTATCTACTTCAAAATGTGGGATTACTTACTGGATATATTGTGATGATCTTACTAGCTCGATTCTCTGAAACGATTCAAATTTAATCAGAAACTCCAATTATTATTATTCCTCCAATTCAACAGCAATTTCCAAATTATTTTCCCTTATCCCATAGCATAGAGTGCAAAATAGAGTTATTTCGTTAAACTCAAATCTCAAAATGGTTAACATGATAGAAAAGTCGTTTGGTGGAAATTTTTCGTCGATTTGACAGGACGAATAAATATGAGAATTTTTCGAAAATTTTTCAAGAAATTTTTTCTTTTGTCTATTGACATATGTCAATATTCCCTCGTGAAAAACTTACTCCACTACCACTTTCAATGGAATCGTCGAAAGGCTAAAGTTGAAGACTCAGGAATGGTTAATCGAATTCACTTATTAGATTTCTTTTTATGATTTTTGAAGAAAGTCAATTCGTTCCTATTAAATAATTCCTTTCATTCTTCCATAATCATTTTCTACAAATTTATTTCGAATTCAATATCGTTTCTTTTATTTCCATTTTTTCTCCTTTTTAGACATTTCTCATATTTTTCAATTCCGTCCTATTATTCTTATATTATTCGTCTTTTTCATCCATTTCCGTTGTTGTATTGGAGGAAAGTTATTGTTGGTTAAATTAAAAATTTTATTTATCTTCTCTCAAAATGATGATTATGATGATGCGAGATATATTTATAAAGTTAATTTGTTGTAGTGATGAGATGAAATGGTTTTTTTATTCATCTTCTACTAGTTATTTGAATTCGCATCGGTTATGTGATCAGTTAAATAGAAAAGGAATTTTTTGTAGAGAATTAGCTGAAAGTGGAGGAAGAGGTAGAATCTAATTATGACAGAAGGGAATGATCGGAAAAAAGAAATCCAATTATTTTTTTATGCCGTCTATACACCATCCTCTCCCTTCTAATAGACAACAGATGATGCCTCATCTGCAAATTGGTAGTTGTCCTTCTGGTGTAACTATTTCTTACATGAGACAAGTAAGAGGTGATATATGATGACGATGAGAGACTTCATCGGATAGTATCCGTTACTGGAAAGTAGATATTGGAAGAAGTAGATTCATTTGAAAATATCATACGGAAAACGAGGAATCGTATTCTCTAGTTTCATATGATTATGTTATAGATCTATTTGTCTGACACTGGCGAACGGATGAACATTCTCAACTCAATTATTTGATTACCTCGTCCAACAGTTATCCATTTCCGAGAAATGTATATGGATGTCTCTCTGCTCGGCTGACTCTCGTGAGAGTAGAGAAGATTCATCTGAATACTATTTATATGCGTATCCGAATGAAGAAGCAAAACTTTTCTTCCACAAAAGAGAAGAAAGAACTGATAGCGCCGGGAGAATTATCACTCGAAAATTCAAACGAATTCTCTTTTTTTCAAGAGACTATAGTCCCATTGAGAAATGGAATTTAATTAAAGCACAAAAAATGAACAGGAGAATTATCCATTAATTTTCTTCTCTTTAGTCGTCAGATAGACTTATTTCTCTTAATTGTTTAATTATACTTTTCCATAACATTTGCGACAACCCAATAATCACATATCGAAAATATTTTTTTATCTTCAACTTCTTCTCATTCTCAATTATAGGAAGATATATGTTCGAATAAAATTAACAATAACTCAATGACGATGATGATGAAGATTAGAAATATGAGTGAGATGATTGAACGTTTAAAGAATGGAATTGAAGAAGAGGACGAAATAAGTAATCTGGAAGAATTGAATGGAACTGTAATGGAAGTGAATCGGTAAGTGAAAAACGTTCTTTGATAAAGGAAGACATCTGTATACTAAAATCATTCACGAATATGTTGTACAGATATTTGAGTATGCTAATTTAAGAGTTTAGGTGATTTGGTAGACGGGACTATTTGGTAGACCGACCATTTGGTAGACGGAGATTTGGTAGATTTGCTCCAAAATTTTGGATCATTCAAAAGGATTATGCTCATTAAAAATACGGTTAAAGTTAAATTTTAATTTTAATTAATTATGTAATTTATTATATTATAATATTTTATTTATAAAGAAAAAATTTATATAATTTTCAGAAAGTGGAATTCTCCTACAATCTGATTTTTAACCACATAGACGAAGCAGATATCCTAATTTTAGGCACTTTTTTGCAATATCTCAAATGACAATTCTTATCATTTTCTTCCGTTGATTGAGGATGAAGGTCCAACATCGGATTCGAATCATTTAAACTTTTCGTGTTCCAGATAATTGGCATGACTACACATTCTCCAGTGTACGTGCATACTAGAATGCCAAAAATATAATGAAAGAATTAAGAGCATAAAAATTAGGATGCTAACTATGTAAGAATTAATTAGCAATTTTACAAATTAAATCTAATCATTGAACATCCAATTTAGTTAAATGTTTCTATGTACGAAGCCTACGGGAACAAATTATGATATTTTCACGATTAATTAACATGATTAATATGATTTTGTCTAATGTTTTAACATCAAATGATGATGCAATTTAATTAATATGATAATTCACAGCATAATATTTTCATAATAATAATGTCGTAATACAATGTCGATTGATGCCTAAATGGATATCGCAAAATCTACCGCAAACTTTACTGACGTATTGAGATATGAAAGAAATGAATCAGCTTATGATGGCAAAATGAAAGTTATTCTCAACCTTCAACATACTACACTGGCGTTATGTTGTCTAAGTATCATATCAATTTCAATCTCTTTATATTATCATTATAAGAAAATGTTATTTTATCGTAACCAATTGGAATGTATGGAAAGCAGTATGAAATGTTATATCTCTTTAGAATATTTAGAATATTTAATTATTTATCGAAATATACTTGGTCTCATTTTCTTATCCTCCATAACCATCACATATATGTTCTCCAAGAAGCTATTCAAAAATACGAATGTTTGTAGATATGTCGTTTATCTAATGACTTGTGCTAACTCAACTTATTATATTGTCCAAATTATAATGAATATCGGCATTTGTCGAATATACAAAAACCTTAAAACTTATGGTCGTTGTTCGGATTCGGATTATAACAATAAAGTAGAATGTGGTTCATTCTCAACTATACTCAAATTAGTTAGAGGTCGATATGCCACATCTTACGAGAACATTCTCGGTACTTTCTTCATTCAAATGATCATTATAACTGTCATTATTTCTATCACATCCATCGATACGTTTATGCGTAACATCTCAATTTGTTCCTCAACAAATCACGTTTATTCATCTGCTGATAAATATTTTACATCCTTCAAATTTCTAATGGTAGCAAGTACGTATTTTGTGATTTTCGCAACGGTTATTGCGTTGATAGATGTCAAAAGAAATTTATCATTATATCAAACATATTCGTTATCTTCATGGATCTACCGTCAATTGTCGGCATTTCGTCATTCTCAAATTATATTCAGCTTATTATTAGGCCTCATTGGCACACCATCGTTCTTCATATTTTGGATGGTAAGACATAAAATGCAAGGAAAAGAGAAAATGGCAATAATAGGCTCGTATCTCTCTATCATTTGTAGTTTGCTGAGAGGATTATCGTTTACAATCGAACTCATTTTTTTCGAATGTTTTTACAAATCGAATTTTAAAACGAATCGACTAGAGCAATGGTCTACGCACATTCCCAAAGCCACAACGATGGGACGCACGTCTCATACAAAGTAGAAATCTCCTACCATTGACCGTAAAGGAGGAGATCGATCAACAATATTTCAATTTATCACGTCGGGATTTTTTTTAAAAAAAAATCTTCCGAAGGAAAATTGAGGTTGAAATCGAAGTAAAAAACCGAGTTCCTCATGAAAATAGATAACTCATAAATTGAAACAAATTTTCGTTTATTGGACAAAAGTTAGAAAATTACTTTTTTTCGAAATTAACTATTTCCCTTAAAAATTAGAATTATCGTTTCCAAACAAAATAAATCAAGTGACAAAACGTGAAAAATATATTCCTAACAGAAACTTAAAAAACGGAAGACCATAATGATGGTCAAAAAACTACTATTTCGGTAAACATCTATAACTAATTGATAATGCCTTCTACATTTCTCTTCCAGAATGTGGTAGAGTCAAAACGATGTTAAATAAAGAACAATTCTAGACTTTCCTTAATGTTTAATTGTATTCCTTAGATGATAACTAATTTTCCATCATCTCTTTAGTACTTACCCTACTCAACAAAAAAAAAATTTTTAACGTTGAATTGTCCGAAAAAATATACTTTATCCAAACTATTATTGTTTAGTTTGTAAAATATAATAGATAAACGTTGAAAATTGCATTGCTTTCAACTCATTCGCTATTGAACAAAAAAATAATTTTAAGATTACTATAGTAATCTTAGATTAATCTTATTTCTAATAATCTAATTTAGAAGAAGATAAATGTTTATCTTTATTATTCTCCGTAATTTACGAGCGTAATTGAAAGTCAATTTAGTTTAATTAATTAATTTTTAAATATCAATATGGTGATTACATAGATATAGACCATGGATGTCAAATCGGGAGGAAGAAAGAGAAAAAAACAGTTTTCAGCTTCCTCTGCGTTATAGAGATCTTCTAATGTAAAAACTACAGAATGACATGATTTGTCTCTTCGTTCCTCCCAACTTGACATCCATGATATAGACGATGGGCACTCTCAAAAAACCGTCCCGATAAAGCTGATTGACTGCGAAGGACGTTGTTCGATTTAGTTTCACATTTTCACAAGAGATATACCTTTACACGATCTTAAGATCGTATATCATAACCGATTTTTTTTTGATATCTTTTGTATAAATCAAACAGTAAGTTTAAAAATTCAACGATCAGTAAAAACCAAAGTGGAAAACTTTTTCCTTTGTGCACATTTGAGTTACATTATGATTGATGTTATTGATTACTTACTTTTGGTCTTAAAATTTTGTACTTAACATTGTGGAGTCAAGATTATCAATGTTTGATCAGTCTAATAACTTTATTTGATTTCCATTTCGTGAGAATTTATGAATAATAGTTGAGTATATATACATACGCACGTATGTTACTTACAAATCTTATTTTTGTTAGTTATACAAATGGCGATTTAGATAACGACGTTAATCAAGAAAATAGAGTTGATATCTTTGATTGACATGTTGATTTCTCAATTTTACTATATATAAAAAATAAAGTTTAAAACTTTTTTTTACTGCTATTATTTATCTTTCGATTTTATTAGAGTTTGAATGACGATCAAAGAATGATCACAACTGACCATAATAAACCGAATACAATTGAGGAAGATGAAGAATTATTTGAAACAGATGAAGAAATAAATAAAGATATACTTAATAAATATCTCCCAAAAAAGAAAATTGAAGAAAGTGCAATTTGGATCAGGTGTAAAATTAATGGAAATTCAATTTTATTCCGCATATGCACTGGAGCATCGAAAACATTTATAACAAAAAAATTAGCAGAACTCTTGGAATATAAATTGACTAGTGTTGATGATGAAGATATTATTGTTCCTACTGGAATCATCTCGGCAAACAAAATAGTAAAAGCAAAATTAGAAGTTGGAAGTGAGGTTCTTGAACATTCCCTTCTTGTTGTCGACTATAAGATGCCTTATCAAGTTTTTGGTATGGATATTATATCAAAATTGGGATTGATATTAGATTTCAATGAAAAGAAAATATTAGGAAAAAAAAATGGCGAGATAAGTGAATTTGGAAAAATGATGGAACTAAATGAATTTATTAACCAAATGGAAGAAAATATGGAAAATAAATTGAAAGATTTTCAGGAAGTTATATCTTCCAAAAATCCTCCAGGAGAAACACTTTCCCATTGGGCTGTACGTCCCTATACCGTAAATCTAACAAATTCATTTTCAAAAGATCATGAAAGCAGAATTCTGAAAATTGTTGACAATATGTTGAAGAAGAAAATAATTGAAATCTCGAAAGAAACAAACTATATTTTGCCTTTAGTTGCTAGAGAGAAAAATGATGGAAAACTAAGAATCTTTGTCGATTTAACAAATTTGAATCATCACATATGGACCCAAAAATACGTACAACCCAATTTACAACCAGAAATTGAAGAAATTGAATATCAAAAATTTTCCGGATCAAAATATTTCTCTACAATTCGTATTGCAGAATGCCATCAGATTCCTATAGATGTAAAAGACAGACATTTAACAACTTTCCAAGTTGGATCATATACTTTACAGTTTATAAAAGTACCGTATGGCTTAGACATATATTATAAAGAGTTTACGTGGTATTTGAAAACAATCTTAACATCTGTTCTCAGGGACTTCTGTGTATTAAACAGAAGTTGTCTTTTGATTTATAGTTCTGAACTAAACGAACATGAACAACAATTTTGGAAAATCGTCAAACTATTAAATGGAGGAGGTTTATCTGTCGATTATGCAAAATGTGAATTGTTCCGGAAAGAAGTCTACTATGAAGATTATATTGTCAGTGATCGTGGATTAAAAATTTGTCCAAAAAGAATCGAGAGTATGATAAATCTCTCAAATCAATCATCGGTGTTTGATATGCAAATGTTGTTAAATTATATAGAGAAAGATGTGAAATTCTTCGAAGATGTTTTGGTTGTCCAGGAACAACTACAGCTACGTGTTAAACAGAATCGTATTTCCACCATTTTTTATTTACCAATGTTAAAAAACAAGTTGTTGGGAAATCCATTTTTATCTTATTTTGTTCCTTCTAGAAAAACTTTCCTGAGATTAATCATGCGCCCACATTCTGTGCAAGTAATATTAGAACAGAAAGATAAATTTTCAAAAAATTTCACAATAGGATATTTTGAATTTCAAGACAGTTACGACAACCATAAGAACCGATTTGACGCGTATCTTTATTATCAGAAGGCAATAGAACGTTTTGACAATTATTTGAAAGGAAATTTCTTTAATATTGTTTGTAAACTCGAGGTTTTTTTATGGCACCATACAAGTCATTGTTACCGTGAAGGAAAAACAGAAGAAGATAAACAATGGAACAATTTTTTTAGCAACTATGACTTTGAATTTATTTAGCAGCGATAATAACTTGCTATTAAGTTATACTACTATTAAACTCTTTCATGAATAATGAATAAATTAAAATAAGAATCGTCTTATATTTCATCTTAAACTTAACCCAATTTTATAACTTTTCGAGATTTTCAAACTACTCTGCATTACGGTTAGGTGCAAATGCGTTAACTTTCGGAACGTTGACAAAAAAAGCGGTATATCCTATAACTAAATTCTCTAACCGACGTTACCTTTTGAATAAATTGTTTATTTAATCTCACAGCCCTCATATACCAATAATTTGTCTAATTGGTTGTTCTTTAGTTTAGCACATAAGCTGTGTTTTATTTGAAGAAAAGACGGACCTAAGAAATTCGTATTCAATCATCGAAAATTTTGAAGATTAACGAATACCTAATACTGACTGCACGATCCATAAAGAAAAAGTTGAAAAAAAATCCAATAATGAACTAATAAATTGTTGAATGTCCTGATCGATGATCAATGTTGCAAATAATAAATTAAATGTTCAATTATATGAAGAATACCAATATTTTGATATCATATAATATCAAGATTGAAACATTGGTTATTCGATGTTATAAAATGGGAAAATTTTTTTAATTTTGTTTTGAAGTTAAATATCAGACTTACAATATACATGTATGTATGGAATATTCATTGCATCACAAATGAAAGTAATGATTTATAATCCCAACCAGAAATAGGTAAAATTAAAGAAAAATAAGTTTAATGAGCAAAATTTATTTGTTATTTCAAAAATAAGCAATTATTAAGAATTAGAAAAATTGAATTAGATGGTTTCGTAATTCTTTTTTAGAAATAATAGAACAAAGTACATTAAATAAAACTGAGAAAAAAATGTTAATATCATTAATTTTATATTAATCTTTTATCCTTTAAAGTTCAATAATTTCGTAACAATTGGAAGTTTTCCTTTTCGACATTTGTCTCGTTTCCAATCAGGAAAGTTAAATAATTTCTTCCAATTATTCCATGAACATTTCAATAATGCTTCCAATGCTAAATAAGGAATATATGAGAATAAAACATTAATTCAATAAAATTCCAAACGTTTGAATCGATCTTTCTTTTCGACGCAAAATGGTAAGACGGCAGGTCCCTTGCATAGAATTGGGAATCTTTCTGCGAGAACTTCATACCAATTGTGAGAAATTTTCTTCAACATTAAAGCGTTTACTCGTTTCGCTTGACAGTAGAGACCGTTACAGTTGAATCCTCGACAGACATCGGACGAATCTTTTTCTGGATATCGATCAACGAATTTCAGGATAAAGTCATCCCATCGATTATATCGACACCAATTTCGCCAGAATGTCTCCAATAAGAAATTTATATTTCCTGGAGAATTTACTTACAAGTTAAATTTGAATATAATAAGAAATAACTTCTTTCTTCCAACACTTGTGGCTTTATACAAATGGGAACGACACGTTTAGTTCCCGAAAGATCTCGACCAATGAAAAATTTGAATAATTTCAATAATCGAGGATCAGTTTTCTTCGCGTCATTCGCTGTTATGGATAAACCAAAACATTGTTCTTCTCCTTTACATTTCATGGCGTCCAAACACGAGTCATGACCGAAAATTAAGCCCGATTGTTTTGCATTCGTTTCGAAATCGACACGTCCCGTTATCTCGCCCATAATATCGTCAATGATCGGTTCTAATTGAACACGATAAGCCAAAAGTATTTGTTCATCATCTGATGGGAAAAAATGATCGATCTTATTATGAAGAAAAAATTTGAAACCTAATCCAGTCCATGATGGATTGATGCATAATTCATAAATACCCGATAAATGGAAATGCTTCTTAAATATATCTTTCAATTTGAATTCTTCTAATTGTCCATTTGTTGCCTGTACTTTATAACAGACATGACTTGCATCACAAGGACGGTTACATAATTTTTTATTACCTGAAAAATTTAAATAGTTCGATATCAAGAAAGAAATATTAACCACAAGAATATCCATCACCAGATGCACCTTCATTGCAAACACACCCATAATTACCAGACGGTTCACGCATACATGTTGCATCTTTATGACAATTTCTAGTATTTGATTTCGTCAATCGACCGTTGCCTTGACAAGTTAAAAATTTTCGACAATCAGATTGCAGAACTTTCTCTCCTTGTTTTAAATCTCCATATTCTTCGGTTGAGCAACCACATTGGGATTGTGGTATCGCTTTTCCACCGAACAACAAATATCCTTTAATTGGTTGACATCTGAATGGTTCTTGACGTTGAGCTAATGCACAATGTTGTCCTCTTGGATCTTCACATGTTTTTGGACAAAGATTCACTGACGATTTATATTCAGTGTTTTCCGGACAGATTTTAGCTATTTTCAAAAATTCTTTCACTCATCGAATAAAATGGAAAAGTTAACGGCATAGAGGTGAGAAGTTCTTCTTGCTTAGAATTCCAACATTTTCACAATCACGATTAAATGTTACTTGATAATTACATAAAACATCCACAAAATCATTCTCGACTAATGCCTCCTTCCCTTTACCATAAAATTGACGAATATCTTCAACACAATCCCCCATAACTCCTGTGTACAACAATGGGAAATTCTAAGAAAAGAACGGTAGAAATATAATGAGAAAATCATTTGAACTTTTGCGCATTCCTCTGACATTTGTCCGGTGAACTTACTACACCAAGTACCAATTTTGGTCATTTGATCATCAGTGAGCATTCGACCTTTTGGTGTAATTGGTTTTTCTTTTTGTTCAATTCCTAAACGTTCACATCTGATTAAAAGAAAAAAATGTCATTTCCATCATATGAAAATAAAAACTGTTTAATGTTACTATTGTCTGGTACTTCAAAGGTATAGCCACCATCCCAATTACGTGCCTTATTATGTTCAACACCAAAAGCGTCAGTTAAGTCGTTTTGTTCGACACCTGAAAAATGTTTAATGAAATAAATTTCGTTCAATTATTTCCTAACCATCGAAATTTCCACAAAGGCCTTCCATTTTATTTCCATAAGAATCAGAAACACCAATTGAGGCCATACGGGCTTGTACGTTAAATTCGATTCCCCAATGACATTTTTCATTTAAAACAAAAATTGTACTTCGTTCCTCGAATATGTAAATCACATCCAAATCTTTTCCAACACTCAAATATTGTGGTAATCTAGTTGGCTCATCATTAATTGAAACGACCGGTAATTTCTGATTTGTTGATGATGTAATTCGAATTTCATGTTCTCCAACTAGAACGTCGAGTAATTTGGTGACAGTAGCGGCAGATGCTCGATGATTATTCGATCGATGAACATTCTTTTGTTCGACACTGAACCAACAAGGAGACTAGAGAAAGAAAATGATATTTTTGATGAAATTTGAAATGTAACGAATTTATTGCCTTTCACTGTGGCCAAATTATATTTACATTCACCTTGGAAATTAAATTTCATTCCATCGAAGGTATGATAATGAGGATCGCCTCTGGCAGTACAGAATTGTAATTTTTTGTCTAAAATTTTTGTGTCACCAAAGCTCATAAGGGAAAAGATTAACCGATAAATTTCTTCAATTTGTTTCTACGTCCAATACGCCCTTCTCTTCGTCGAGTTCGATCTCTGCGATTTCGACTTCTTTCTCTTCGTCGATTACTGAAATCACGATCTCGTTTTTTTTCATCGTCTTTGTCTTTTTTCTCTGCTTTTCCTAAATATATCTTCCATAAATCTTCTTTAATCTTTTTCATTTTTCCTTCTTTTTCTTTCTTCGTATTCTGTTTATCTAATCGCAATTTTCGGAGACGAGCTAAAATCTTTCGGAATTTCCTCTTCACTTCACCATTATTCAGGAATTTACATTGAGCTTTGTAATCGGCAGCATTTGGGTTAACATCTAATCGTCCTTTATGTTTGAGAACATTATTCATATTTTCATCACGCTAAACAGAAATAGAAAGTGAAGAAATATAAAACTATAAAACCTTCTTGTCCACCAATTTCTTGTCTTGACGTACTTTGTTATGAACTTTCTTCGGTTTTGGTTGCTTCAATCGAAGTTTTTTCGTACTCGAATTTGGTGATCGTCGACGATGGAGATTTCGGAATAATCTAAAAATACTTGCATCTCCTATCGATTTATGAGGATTTCTCATATGTTCTCTACTGGTCTCAGAACGCTCAGAATTAGCTCGAGGACGATTGGGAACTAGAGCCTGTCTAAAAGCAGCAGGTACGTTTACTTTTGTCTCTGATTTTTCCTTTTTATTGAAGAATGCATCCATTATATTTCCAAGTTTTGGAGAATGTCTCCTAGTTTCTTCACGAGAATGAGCATGTCTCCTAGTTTCTTGACGAGCATGAGCATGTCTCCTAGTTTCTTCACGAGCATGAGCATGTCGAGGTCGATGTCTTCCAAACAAACCTCCAAACAAACCTCGTTTTCCACGGAAGTGTTGAAATAATCGGCCGAATAACGGCATATGTCCTTTCTTGATTGATTTTTTGTGCCCAACTGCCTTCTTCATAAAATCAAGTATTTTAAATCCACCACGATTACGGCAATTGACCTTCTTTTTTCCATGTTTCATTCGTCGTTGTTTTCTCATTTGTTTTCTCGCTTTACGTTGATTCTTTTTTTTCTCTTTTCGATCTTTCTTCAACATATTAGCAATCCTTTTCCTTTCATTTTTAGCGATTTGTTTTCGATTTCTTACCTTCCTCTGCTGTTTCCTTTTTATTATCTTCAATGCTTTCAACGCGTCGGCACGAGGAAATTTATTGAGCCAATGTTCATCACCACAAACCGGAATGTTTTCCTTTTTAGGTTTTTCTTTATTTTTTTCCATTTCCTCTCGTTTTTTACGTTCTTCTTCCTCTCGCTTCTTCTTCGCGGCTTCACGTTCTTTCTGTCTGTCAATTGGATTCTCTTCTTTTGGCAATTGAATATCGAGTAATTGACAACCGAATTTTATTTGGAGAACTGAAATTCCATCGACACAAGTCGATTGAAGAAATGTATTTTTAGTCGCGCTAAATTCACATTTGCGTTGATCTTTCTCAACACTACATCTAAACAAAGAGAAAATTATTAATAATATTAGATAGAAATTGAAATTAACAATTTCTTAATAGTTGAGAGAACATTCTTCGCATAACATGGAAATTTATCTGCTGCAATCATCTGTCCACTAGCTTCATAAGGACATTCATCCATATTACTCGTCATTCGAGGTCGTCCAAAAAATGCACCAACAATTTTCAATTTACTATTTTCCGGACATTCTAATCTCACTTTATCGTTGTAACATATCGGACCAGAAACAGTAAACGGTTCATCAGGAATAGCTGCCCATGTGAAAGCTTCACGAATCAAATCTGGTGAAACATCTCCTCCATTGAGAAGTTGATCATAATCTTTTATTTCTTCTACCTCTTCAATAACTCTTCCAATGTTTTCGGGTTCGATATTCACTCGCTCCTCTACACAAACCATCAGTTAAAGAAGATAAAAATGGTAAAAAATATAGAACTGCAAGAAGTATCAGGATCGCCGAAGAAACCGGGATTGCATATACAATCATAACCGCCGATATTGATGGGGGAACAATGAGCATTTATACCACAACCGTCTTCATCTGTCACACGTTTCTCCACTTTATTCGGTCCAACACACGAATATGTTGTGGTACAATCTTTTCCCATTAACTCGTCACCAACTTTCATTTTACCAATTAATGGTATTGCACAACCACATTCGTTCTGTTTCACACATTCGCCCATGTGTTTCACATAACCTGTGTCACATAAACAAGTTTCTTCTGCGTCATTGATATTCTCAATACTACAGATATTAATATCATCGAAACAAGTTTTCTCACATACTTGAAGAGCTGGAGTATATTTGGAATACGGCGGACAATGGAATGCTAAAATTTAAAAAAGAGAAATATTATATGGAAAAATTGGATATTCAAAAAAAAATTCAAACGACAGAAATTCTCATTTCTCCATTCGATCACCGTTCCTAATACCAATTTACATTCGAAAGCTAAATTAGCTGCATGAGAACATCGGATGGCATCCATTTTAACTTTAGGTCCTTTCCTGTACAAAGCTGTGATATCCATCTTACAATGGTCCACTTTCAACTTGACAATCGAACTATCTTTTGTGGCACATTCTTGAAAAGCAGGAATAGTGAAGATCTCCTCACATAATTCTGTAATTTCTGTTGTCTCATCTTTCGTCATCGGTTCTGGTATCATTCGACTGGGATCGATTTGAGGTTCTTGTTGAACTGCACAATCTTCATTATCACTAAAATCGGAAAATTAGTAATTTGATGATTTTTACAATAATTGAATAAGGAACTTGTAAAGATCTGTAATTCCAGTATCATCATTCACTTTGAATGAATGTCCACCTCGCCAATTAATTATGTCGTCCATGGGTTGCAAGACACCGTTGGCATCCTTTGCATCATTCGTATGATCTCCATCATTATTTCCACAAATTCCTTCCATTTTAGCATGCCACTTTGGATCGAGTATAATTCTCGCCGACATATATTGATCATAAGATACTTTGAATCCACAGCAATCATGTTTCACCCAAATCTTCTTCGCTGTTTTCCAAATTCTCAAATTACCATAATCTACTGGAACATCAACGGCCAATGTGTTGTTCGTTTCAATTTCCTTTCACACAATAATAATTTTGAATTAAAATTTAAAAGAAACCATCACAACGGAACGAGTAATACGTAGTTTTTCTGATCGAGTTTTAATATCAACCGCTTGTAATGTGGAACCGAAAACGCCCGTCTCAAATGAGATTGTATGATCTTCAGTCGGTTTCACTTCAACTGTAAACCAACATGGATCCTAAAAATCAGATAAAAAATTATTTGGAATAAAAAAGTTAAATTGAAAGATGAAAATTAAACTTCATAATCCACAACTCGAGTGGCTGTATATTTGCAAGTTCCTTGAAAATGGTTATAAATCCGATCAAATGTTCGGAAATGTGGATCACCAGTGATATCACAGAAAGTTGGTTTCTTATCAGGATTATTTTCAATTTTATCTTCTTCCAATTTCGACATATCCAAAGCACAAGGATCAACATAGGTTCGTTCTTCAGGGACAGGTGTTGACGGAATTTCACCTTCAATAATTTTTGTCTTAATTGAATTGTGAAGACAAATGAATTGGACAATAAAATCATGTGTCGTATCACCACATGGTTCTCCGAAAAAATTGTCGTTGATTTGGAACAAACATTTCTGACGATAGAAACAATGTGATTGCAATTTCTCCGTTACACCCAAATCGAAACAAGGTGCCGGTTCATCCAATGAAGCCGTTCGACATTTATTCGATAAAGGAGTAGATGAAACACGTCCATAGAATGCGCCATAAATATGCATCCAATGATTATCAGGACAAACCAATTGCACTTTCGTATCTTCACAAATTACACCGGAAGTTTTGTATTTATCCGTCGGTATGAGAAGAGTACTCACATATTTTTGCACTGCATCCACCAAATCTTCATCATCCGTCGTTGCTACGACATATGGGAAATTGTAAATTAGATAATCTGCAAGATCACCCGTCTTTCCATGAATCACGACAGCTGGTTCATCACAAGCGAAATTCGGATCGCCAAAATATCCATCCAGACACATACAATCATATTCACCTTCTGGAGTTGTGCCACATTTCGTGTTATACCCACAAGTCATTGGTGACAACTCGATTTTTTTTGGGGCGACACATGTTACCACTTGTGTACAAGTTGTATCCACTCGACTTTCTCCGTACTAATTTGAAGATTTTAAATAATTTATATATTGATAATAATATATTTATATTGAATAAAAATATGAGATAAGATTATAAGAAAGATAGAAATTTAACTTTCATTTCACCTAAAGTTTCATGGACACAACCACAATCTTCTTCTTTTACACACTCCCCACTATGATACAACAGACCAGACATACAAACACAATCCTCGTGAGGTTGTTTCATATCCTCATGACATTTCTCTTGTTTCAAATCGTAACAAGTTTTAGGACAATTTGTCACTCTGGGATAATATATCATTTCCGGTAATGGACATTCATAAGCTACGAAATAAGTATTTAATTTAAAGAAATAAAATAATTTAAATTTCTAGAAAACTAACGACAAAATGCAAATGATCTCCACATTAATTGTACTGGATATTTATTGATACAATGTTCAGAGAATGATCTAGCATAATTACATACATCATCGAAACGATCGTCATCATTAGCGTTGGGATTTTGAAGGAAAAAATCAGCTTGACAATCATCCACTACCATCGCCATCAACTTACGATCTTCCGCATCCTGAACGAAAGATTATGTTATTATTGATAGAGAACTTTCTCAAACTTTTAAACAATTTTGTTTGAATGCTTCATTGTTTGCGATCTTTTGACAGAATAAGGAAAACCGTTCTTTTTCTGGTTCTGGTATCGGATCAATAAAATTACCCATTCTTCCGATAATTAGTCGTTCAGTACCTTTCCTTACACAAACATCGATATTCGAATCATCAAAAACTTCGAAAGAGTAAGCACCATCCCATTGAAAGACATTACTTGGTGTGGTCATTACTCCATTGGCATCCTGATGATCATTCTCTTTATTACCATCAAAATTACCACAAATTCCGAAGAATTTATTCGGGAACCAATTGTCTTTGCACACCTCAATTTTTAAGGACATCATTCGATTGACCACACTATAAGTCAATTTCCATTTACACTGAGAATTGGTAATAACATAATTGCTGCCTTGTTTGAAACCAGCCAATTTACCATCACCAGTTTTAAATGGATAAGTTGTAGTCACTTCATCAATGTCGACCATATGAGGATTGTCTTTTTTCGCTCGAATCCGACCGATCGATTGTGTCTTCAAATCGAACATTGTCATAACAGCTGGATCTCGACCATTTACCTTGTTATAACGACCATCAGGAATAGCTTTATATTCTACGGAGAACCAACACGGATGACTTTCATCGACTACTTTCGATAACAAATATTTACATCTGCCTTGATGATCATTTCGATTTCCATCATACGTTGTAACGTGAGGATCACCACGTGTCCAACAACTAGTCCATTGACGACATTGAGTCGTTTGCACTTGATCGATCAGTACGTTGATCGACAAGAATAAAGGAAAGATAATTAACGATAATTTCATTCTCCAAAATATTATGGAGAAAAGAGTTTATTGAAATGATTTCAATTTAATTCTTAGAACTTATCCTTTCTCTCCTTTTATATTCCAAAAATTCTTCAAGTACATATTTCATCATTTGTCGATTAAATCATTAAAAACTTTTCAGTTTTCTTCTTATCACAATTTCATCATTCCAAATCACTTCCTTTGTTCTTCTTCTTTCCTAACTTTTAACTTCTAATCCGATTTTAACGAGTTGAGAAATCATTCTCAAAATTAGTTCTGCAAAATCACTCAGACTTCGAAGGAACAAATGATTATTTTAAATTTATTGCGAAGTCTCAGAAAAGTTTCTAACAACAATTATAACAATAAAGAAATATTCTTTTCATATTCTTTCTGTCGTATCATCGTATCATTTACAAACGATGATATTTAATGAAATTCTGATAAATGAAAAATTGATTCAAAGAAAAAAATTGTCCTTCTCAATCCACCATATTGAAGGATTGTGTTTGATGAAAAAACTTGAAAGTAAAACGAACAGAAATTAAATAAAAATAAAATTGGGTGGAAAATTGAGAGATTTAAAAAGAAGTTTTTTTGGACACAAAATTTTCGATGAATAAAAATTTTCAAAATTTCATTGAATTCACTTTTGACGGTTGGAAAACGAGTGTTGTTATTTGTAAATTATCTTTACAATTTTCATTCGATTTCTTCATTTCCATCGTCGTTGCTTTCGGTCGATATGTGAATAAAGGAGACAAAGTGGTATCATCAATTTTCTTCTCAATCGGATTCTTATTTTCGATATTTGTCGAACTAACAACATTCTCCAACTTCTTCTTTCTATTTTGGCATATTTTCACTCCTTCTTCCACGTCCGATTTATTGTTTTTTAATGAAATTTCTTCCGACTTTTTATCTATTTTAATAATTTTTAAACCGAATTCCTTCGATTTTTTGGTATCGTTTCGAACGGTTTTGAAAACGGGTTTTTCCTTTAGCGGTTCTGTGATCGTTGTTGAAATAGTATTTTTATCTTTTTTATCTTTATTACAGTTCATTATTTTATCACCAAATGTTTCATTAGAATTTTTATTTATATCCAATTTTCTTTTTTCTATGTGACTATTCGATTTCGATTTTTTCTTTATAGTTTTCTTCCAATTTCTTTTATCCAAATTCTTTTTAGAGTTATTCAAATTTTTCCTAAATTTCTTAGAAAATGTTTGTGATTGAATTGATTTCTGTTTTGTTCTTATAGAAATGCTGATGTTTCGATGGAATTGTTTCCAATTATCTGATCGTTTCGATTTGTACATTTGCTTCAACTGTTTGAATGTCGGTTTAACGGAAATGGATAACTTTTTGGTTTTGAATAAAAAAAAGAATTTAACGAAATTTTTTTCGAAAAATATTTTTTTTTCTTCATTATCCTCAAGAGATTCATTTGCAGTTGTTGAGTCGTTCTCGTGTTCGATGGAGAATTGCATATGATGAAAGATAAATTTCCATAAATCGTTTGTGTCAAAGATTAAATGATGAGATTTTTGTAATTGAGTCAAATTATAAAAATTGAATTGTTTCATAGAAAAAGGAAGATTTTTAGGATGGGTAGTAAGGAAATGATGAACGTATTGTCTGGACGTGAATGAAGTGTGTGAGCAGATTGTACACGAATAACAACTCTCTTTGGTGATGTATTGGAGAATGTTATCTCGAATAATTTCAAGTTTGTTGTTGGGTTGAAGGAAGATGTAATGAATGAAATCGTATGAATAAATATTTTCTTCCTTTATTTCTATGTCTGTCGATTTTAAATTTATAAGGAAAATCTGATCCAAATCGACTTTTATTCGATGATCTTTCAATCCCGTCGTGTCGTTATGAGAGAGATATCGATGTAGCAGAATATCAGCTTTGGTGAAAGAGTAATGTGAACAAACAGAAATTTCTTCATAATAATAATCATTAGTTAATGGAAATCGCTTTAAATCTTTACATTGATAAACATTCTGATTATATCGATCGAGTAATTGTTGGAGTAAATTTCTGGTCAATTCGTCTTCACATTTCAAATGATCTCGTACATCTGATAATTGTGGTTGCATATCATTCTCATGAAATAATTGGAGATGATGAATGAATGAGATGAGAGTGTTGAATCGATAAGATTTGGATGATTTCGTGAGACATTGTTGGCAAACATATGCCGGTTCACCGAAATGTCGAAATAAATGTTCTCGAAATTTATATCTGGAGAATGGATAATATGGGGAAATGCCATGAAAACATATGGGACAAATTCGTTTATTCATATCTGTCATGTCATCATGCATTTCTAATCGATGAAGGAGAGCGTCAGCTCGATATGAAAAGAAATTAGGATTGGAATCATCTTTTTCTGAATTTAACGATAATTTTCGTTTCAATGTGCAAATGTTACAGGTGTAGAGATAATTGGATGGTGGCATTGAGGGGAGACAAAATTGAGATTCGATATTCGAATCGAAGTTCTCATTCGATCTATAAATTTCCACTCGACCATTCTTCAAATTGAAAAAATTCAACAACGAAACTAAATTGAGAGAAGAATTTTCTAAAATTTCCAGTTGATGAATCGGATTAATGGAAGTTTTATCGAACAGGAAATCGATGTCATTGTTACGCATCTTCTTCTGTTCCGATCTTCCATTTGATATATGGTTCTCATTATAATAATCATCTTCTTCAAGATCGTTCAGGAAACTCGAATCGGAAATTGATCGAGACGAACATAATTGTTTAGTGGAGGATGATATTGTTGCCATCGATGAATTGGTTGTGGTAGTAGTATCGAAACGATTATATGCACGTTTTCTATTTCGGCGATTCGAATTCCGTTTTAACGGTACTGGTGGACGTGGTGTCTCTATCATCACTTCACCCGGTTCCGGTTTTAAGGATCGATTTATTGTTACTGGTGGTGGTGATATGAATGTTACAACTTGAGAATTGACAATTTCCTGCGATCGAATATCGGATTGATGAATCGGTTCATGGTTGGGACGATGTAGTCGTATGTTTGATGATTTATTAATAATTTGATGATTTGGTTTTTTCGATTCTTCTTTCCTTCTCATAATTATTTCTTCCACTAACATTACGATCCACATTGGCATTTCATTTTTCGATAACAAATCCTCCAGATGATTAATGTTGGAGGGATCAGTCCAGAAATTCTTTTTACATATTAATTGGAAAATGACGGATTGTTGTAAGATCTCTTCGATTAGATATGTAAACTTCCAAAGACAAGTATGAAGTAATGAGAGATCGAACATGTCCTCCCGTTCTTTCCACAAACCATTCAGCAAATCATCCAAATCTAAAAATTGGAAATTAGAAAATTTAAAAAAAATTTTTGAAAGAAATTGAAGAATTTTAGTTTTTATTATTGTGAGATAAGTTTGTTAATTGAAAATCACAACTGTTTATGAGAGAAAAAGAAACTAACGGAAATATACTTGTTGTCTTGGTGTACGTGCTGGAGGACGATTACTCATCGCTCTTCATACGAATATTCCAATAAATGATTTTCAAAAACAAGATAAATAAGAATTTTCTACGTTTGAAAAAAAGAATATTATAGTCCTATACAAATTATCTTATCTCTTCACTATGACTCTGACTTGGTAAATGTAGAAAGAACTTAAATAGACAATTAAAAATAAAAAAGACCAGATAATGAAAAAGTGGAGATATAAAAACGTAAAATTAATTTAAAAAGAAAATTGTAATGGAATGATAATTATACAACTTCATATATACCTAATAAACAACAACAACCGACAATATCCCTCTATGGAAAATGAGCAGGAGGGAAATATTCGACTTCTTTCCTCAAATCGTCACCATTATCATTAAATGGTTTCTACCCAATTCGATTGACAAGCCAATGACACCCGCAATCAGTTCTGTACGATAATCGAGCATCTACCTTATAATATTAGTAAATTATATGCACAAGATGAAGGAGACGATGATTATTTGGGGAAAAAATTCTTCAAATTTTCAAAAGTTAAGCTTCAATTATTTCTTTTCACTCTTAACATACAACTCCTCTATCCCACTCCCCAAAATAACCGAACTCGGTAACTTACAATCTTATTGTTAATTTCGAACGAGACCATGTTACTCTATCGATCCTCTACGTCTCTCAAATTTCTGATTAATAATTCAATTAATATTACTATATAAAAAATTTTTAAAAGAATCTTTTTTCCTTCTTGGTTCCCGATAATCGTAAAACGGAATTGACTGAATTAATAATAAAAAATTTTAGTACGTTAAGTTCCCGGGTAAATTATAAATGGTTTTCGTCGCTCAAAATGTTTAATGGATTTTCGTAAATGTTTACAGGTGAATCTTAAGCTTATTGATATTTTGAAGAATTGGTATTTTTATGAACTTATCAAATTTGAGTAATGAAGTTGAATGAGAAAGAAGGAAGAATTATTAGTCTTTCAAAGAAAGCTGATTTGGAGATAAAATTATTGAATGATGTATTGAAACCGCTAGAGAACGAAAGTAAACTAAATCAAATGCAATATGATACTTACATGAACGAAACGGTTCATGGGCTACTCGAATTGGAAACGACGATCAACCAATTAACGGACGCGTGTCAATTAATTGTTATTAAAATAATAAATTTTTTTCCCAAAATATTTTCTTCCAAATCTAACTTTTGAAGAAGGATCAGGAGAATTACAATTCAACCATTTTAAACATAATCGACAAATCGATAGAGAAAGGCAATCGAACATTACAAATTGGCAGATCGATATTAAGATCGTGTAATGATTCTTATCTGAAACAATATGAACGTGATTCCATCCACTCGACGAAAGAGAAGACGAAATATATATGTAATAGTTTTCTATTTTCTTTTTTCTCCTTTTCTATCTGTGTATTTGAGTGGAAGAAAAAAACTGTCAATCCCAAATGGATTATGTTCGCGAAGAAAAAGAACAGCAGACAAATGATAAGTTGATGATGAAGGAAGTGGAAGAAGAGAATCTGATACAACAAAGAAAGCGATTAACAGAAGTCAAACAAATAGAAGAAGATATGAAAGATCTGAATCATATTAACAACACGATACATGATGAAATGAATTCACAGAGACATATTATCAACAATCTAAACAGTGCAACTGTAGGTTGCATCGATGCATTAAAGAAAAGCAATGTTAATTTAAGAGAAGCCTTAAAATTGAAAAATAGTGTATTGCCGGTGGTGGGCGCTTGTGCTGGGGCTTTCGTACTAGGACCTATCGGATTGATCGTTGGTGCGAAAGTAGCGGCAGCTTCAAGTGTAGCTGGTGGAGTAGCCGGATATTTAGGTGGTTCGATGGCGAAGAAACAATTGAAGGAGAGCAAAGAAAAACCGGAATAAGTAAATTTTATTAAACTAGAATTCAAAAAATATGAGTGGAAGGAACACCATCATGATAAATTGGTAGAATCTCATGCGAATAATTGTGGTGCCAGAAATTAAACTATATTTATCTCTTGGTGGTGCGCAAGCATTCTGAGTTTTCTTCAAACTTATTTTTTCCTTATTTGAGAAGAATAAATTATCTTTCTCTGTAAAATGAATTGAATTTCTAAAACTATAAATTAAATTTTAACCTTCCACTTCCTTAAGGAACACGTCGTTTACATAAATTTCTGTAATTGAATTACTCTTGATGTCTTTAACGTAGAAATTGGTTTGATTCTTGGTAATATTGAGGTTGAATATAATTCCGTTATATTGAATTCCTAGAGAAATATAAGTAGATAAGTTAATTTAAGAATTTTACCGTTAAGTTTCAATTCAGTTGTGTTGAAGTATGGTTGTCGATAAGTATTGATATTTAGTGCTGTACTATTTAATTTAATGCCACCGAATCCGGCATAAAATATTTGAAGGAACGACGCCATTGCACCAACATTATTTGTGACAGTTGTTCCGTTGTCCAATGAATAAGTCCACAACTTGTTTGTTTGGAGAATTAATAATGGTGATTGTATTATGAAATAATGTAACTCGATAAGGATTGGAAGCTAAGAATCCTTTCATTGAAACCATCATAATATCGTCATAGGAAACGTTAGTAATGGGACGAATTCGTAATTCATTAATGAGTAACATACTAAAAACATTAGGCTGCGCTTGTGAGCTAGTACAGAAGTATGTATAAGAGACATCTCTAGCGTCTTGTAATCGTTCAACATTCTCCATATTCATCGGATAACTGTACATACTGCCACCGCTAAATTTAAACAATTGTGCTATATGTGGAATAAGAAAATTAATTTACAATTTTAATTCAAACTGAAAATTGAAGGATCTTGAGGATGGAAAATCTTGAATCGATAATCATATGGCAACTTTTCATAATTCACTTTGTTCAACCACTTTTGTGCACTTTTCACAATGAAAAAATTCAGTTAATAATAATTTAATTTAAAAAATTAACATGAAATTATCACTCTTCATATTCATTTCACATGTCAACCAATTGTAGGTATTTATGGCCATAATGAAAGCGAAATTGATAAATGCATCGTTATCCACCAAATCACCAGTTGAATTCCAATTATGAACATCTGAAATAAATTAAATAGAAATGAATTGGTAATAATCTATTCAACGAACTATTCACATTATAAAAGTGATCGGAGAACTGAGTGAGATTCCATTGATACTGACAAATCAATTTGAGAATCGAAACAATTTTACGACAATTTGTTCTCAGACATTCTTCCGTCGGTATCGCTGATAAATAATTCCTTACAGCTGACGTAAATGCGGCATTTGTATAAAGGAATAATTGTGGATTCGAGATCCGATTATCAGATACATCATGTCCACTCATCGTTGATTCGTGTGCTAGATATGTGGTCTGAGTTGTCGTACCCGTAATCGATTCGACATTCGACCATCCTGTTTCTAATCGATAATCGATAATTTGTCTGGCATATTGATCATTAATCAGATTGACGTATGGAAATATCCACATTTCCGTGTCCCAAGTTCGATGATGTTTCATTTGAAGTGAAGGATTGGCTGACAAGAAATAGATTCCATAATTCACTTTCACCGTATTATCGAATATGATATCTGGAATAAATGATGATAATATATAATATTTTGATGATTCGATCGCTTGTTCGATTCGATCAAGTTTTTCCAATCGTTCGTCCGGTAACGAATGAGAATATTTCATCGAAATACTCTTATCATCATATTCATTCGACCATCGTTCAACATGATTACTTAACACATAATCATGTAATGATTCATCTTTCAATAATGTTGAAACTGGAACATGTTAAATGGTAATTCTTTTTAATTTTAATGATTTAAGCGAAAACCTTCATCGAATTCTCTTATCGCTTTATTCTTCACGTAACCGATTGTTGAGAAAAGATCATATTGTTTTTTATCAGTCCGAAGTTGAATTTGAGTGGGAAGACTGTTGGCAACCATGAAGGCTCTCTGTTTGACCACATTTGGCCATTCAGACACTCGACTCATAAAAGAATATCTGAAAATTGGAAATCTCTCTCAAATACTTCAATAAAAATATTAACAAATGATTACCATATTTATAGACTTCCGCTTTTGTGATTAGATCTTCTGAGGCATTATATCGATCATCAATATTGATAGTTACATTATTTCCTGTTTAATAAAATTTGGATTACGAAATTTACGAAGAAATTAACCCGTTTTTTTAAAAAATCGGAGTTGGGTGATAAAAGTTTGAATGTAGAACCGATGGACATAATCAATTTGTTCTATTCGAACTTCATCATTTTCATAGATAGAGTAATGAGTCACTTGTGGGAGAGTTTGTTCAATTATTTTACATTAAATTGAAAGAAACCGTTAGAAAAATGAAATTTCTCATATATTTTCGTCACATTCTCGATAACGAATTGATGATAAGTTGGAAAAAGGACCATATGGGAATCGGCTAAAAATATTTTAGCATAATTCTATTTTATGGATAGAAGATTTCTAAGAACATTTGTATCCGTTGAAGAAACCATTTAGGTAGACTTTCCCAAAATTATCGTTATCCATTGGGGCGAATAGATAACCATTGCCTAGATAATTGGCCCAACTAAACCCGAACAGGTTAACGATCCATATTAAATAAATATTCGACCAATTCATTCTTACAATTATTGCTAGTGTACTACCAAAAAATGATTGTTCAGTTTCCAATTGTAGAATTTACTTGTGTACATTACGAGAAGGGTGTACAAACCGGATGAGTCAAGGTGAAAATTCGTTTATTTATCTCATCTTTTACTTTACCCTCAAAATTAAACTACCCGAATCTATTATTTATTCATTATTGAATATATATATACTATAAACACCTACTTGAAGTTCGGTAACAATTTAAGAATTTTTAAACTTTTAATGGAAATTTTCATTTTTTGTTCTCGCAATTCTTTCAAATTAACATTTTCTACATGTTTTTCGTTTGAAATTTTAAAGTTCATTATCATAATCGACTAACAATTGTAAAGAATTTAATTTTAGAATACAAACTACCAAAAAAATAGGAAGATATAACGAATTAAACGATAAAAGGATTTAAATTTATTATATAATATCAAGAAGGGAAAATAATAATAATAATAATAATTATAATAATAATATTGATTATGATGATTGATGATTGATGATAATAGAATCGTATTAATTATTCTCAAATAAATTTGAATTAGAAAAAAAAGGAGTATAATTGAATTAAAATTAAATACAATAAAATGAATTGATGTCATTATATAATTCTCAACGGAGCGGAAATAGAAGGGGATTTGGAAAAAGAATCAATTTTATCTAAATAACAAGAAGAAGAGTAATTGAAAATGTTTCTACCGAGTAAGTTCGGGAAAGGAGGAGAAGGAGGAGAATGAGGAAAGTCATTAAAAGAGAGATAGAAAGGAAAAGAAAACCCAAAGAATCAATTCGAATTAGAGAAGTTGGGATTGAAGAAGTGGAAAAAATCAGATGAATGATTCGTATCATTTGGTGGGTAAACAAAGGGGAGAGAGGAATGAAATATATGTGGCAGTTTGACGTATTTTCGGAATAAGTAAATGGAGTAAATGTGTCTATGGAAATCATTCATATCTTTAATCTCAATAAGTTTTCGTTTTGGTCATTGGAAAGAAATTATTTGAAGGAAAAATTTTCAACGAGAAGATGTATCCAAACGATGACTGGGACAATAAAAAGAAGATGTTTCGTTTAAGAATCTCGATGTTAATAAGAATCTAAATTGATAAGAAATGAATTTGAGATTGAGGAAAATTAGAAGAATAATTATAGTTTAATAATACTGCATCGAATCGTCAAATGTTTCTCCTCCACAACTTTAAGTGTTGTTGGGAATTCCGTTAAGAATCTTCCTCGGATTGACTGGTTTTCTCTTGTTGTTACCGCCAACTGTATTATCTGTCGACGTGTAATTCATATAATTGGTGAGAGTATCGTTGGTGGTGGGATTCTGAGAGAGATTGGTAGAATTGGATAAGAAAGAGAATGGTAATTGTTTCTCTGGTTCAGCGGTTGGTGATTGATGATAATCGGAGAAATTAAAATTATTCTCATTTTCTATATTCATCGTATTCTCATTCTTCTCATCGTCCATTTCATCAATTCCATCGATTCCATCATCTTCATCATCATTCAATTGATCGTTATCAGGAACGGTTGTGAAATGATGATCATAATTATTATTCTCCATTTCCTGATCATATAAGACGGATGTGTTGGAATAAGATCGATTGTCATTCATGTCGTTATTATTCTCGTTATTCACGTCGACATCGTGTCCTGTCGAACAATAACTACCAGCTCCTCCACCATCCGAATTATCATCACTTGGATTAAGAGAAATATCTTCGTTATTCGCTTGCAAGTCACGTTTAATTTGAGCGTAGTTCGGAGACGAACTAGTAGATGTTCTGTTTGAAGAATTCTTGAGCACTTCGAGATATGAGCAAAGATTCCTAATTCTGGATACGTTGTCCAACTCAAAATTGAGAGCTGTCGAAGAGAAAGTGGTAGATGCAGTGGCTGTCGGACCATTAGATGTTCCGGTTGCGAATAAATCATTATTAGAGATGGTGGAGATGATGGAAGATGATGAAGGCGTTTCAGATGCTGTCGGAATATTTTTCGCTGATCGAGATCGATGATTATGAAACCAGATTTGAATTGTCTTCGAATTCAAATTTAATTCACTAGCCAACTTGTGCATAGTTTCTGCTGATGGTCTTGGATTTCTTTTAAACATTTCTTGTAAAGCAGTCGCTTGATGTGGCAAAAAATGAACACGTCGTTTCGTTGTCGATGTCACCGTTGATGATGATGATGTGATGGTTGGAGTTTGATTGATTGAACTGAATAAAGATGTATTGTTGTTGATTGATGATGATATTGTTGTTGTTGTTGTTGTGATGGAATTGGATGAAGGATCGATAGATGTCAAATAATTGGATTGTGTGAAAATGGATGCTAATGTCGCTTTCTGATCATTATTTGATCGATATCGATTATTATTAGCTATTAATCGATTGATAAGACATCGATATTTCATTCTCATATCTAACATCATATTTTCTGCATTAATCGTCGATTCCCCATCGATTTCACTTGCCGATGTTGGAGATGATGATGCATTTGATGATGGTGATGATAATGACTTCATTGACGGTTGAACAGCGTTACGGAAACATTCGATCAATTCATCTGTAGGTTTTCCAAACAATTGAATCATTTTCTCATTTCGATTCCAATTCTTCACCAATTGAATGTTCATGTCCATCGTTTGCCAAACAATCATTTTCAAATAAGCTTCCTTCGCCAATTTGGTGAGATGGAGCCATTGCAATTGATGATCAACATGATCACTACCATTCTCACGTACTTGAGGAATTGCATTTAATAAACTATCACTCGTCTCCGAATTGACTCCCAAAACAACAGAACCGAATAATGGAATTGAAATCGAATTATTCATCAACAATTCATTCACTTCTTTCGTTAATTCACTGATGTTAATATAAAAGTTGTTCGTAGTGATATTCATAACGATGAATCGAGAATTCTTCTCATAAATCATCTGGAAAATGGCATCATCATTCGTCGTCGTCGTCGATGATGGTGTGGTAAGTGATGATGGTAGAATAAATGATTCTTTTTTCATCTCATTCGAACATATCTCGTGCATCAACAAATCTTCTGTATCATCATCATTATTACCGATAATATTATTATTATTATTAATACTGTTGTTGTTGTTGTTGTTGTTGTTGATCACGCTGTTATTGTTGTTAATGATATCGGTTGATTTTAATAAAGATGATTGATTAAGGAGATGTGAAGTTAATACATTAGTGGCGGTGGTTGGAGAGAATGTTGATGATAATTCTGGGAATTGGAAATTATTCAACGATTTATTTTCACCAATCATATGATTGGAAATTGATGAATTTGATGATGGAAGTTTCTTATTATTATTAAATGATTTCTGTCGAAGAATCTCCAGAGAATTATTCGAAAACGTATTCGATGATGTCGTATTTTGCGCTTGCTGTTGTTGTTGTTGTTGTTGTTGGTTATTGTTCGTTTGTGTTTGATGAGACAATTGTGGGAGATATAGATCGATATTGTCCAAGAATAATTTCATTCGAATAAACGGTTCTTTTCCTTTCGTTGTCAATTGACTCCAACCTTTTGGACGTGCTAATAAATCGGAGACACTACCTTGTGATAGACCGAGAATATTCTCTCCAAATACTTTCTGAGTAATCGAATGACGATTAAGAATATTACGAATTTCTGATGCCAATTCCGATGTATTAATATCCGAATATTTCTTCGTTAATTCATCATCGATTGGCGGAACTAATAAATTATATTGTGATTGTTGATTTTTATGTGATACACATGAAACACCCGAACCACCACCAGTAAATGACGGACGATTAATTGTCGACGAGTATGATTGATTCATTGTAATAATGTTGTTGTTATTATTGTTGTTGTTGTTTGTTGTCGAGAGATTATCATAAAATTGTTCAGATTTGTTTGGATTATTTAATAATAAATTTTGAATACATCTTTTCTTTATCGACGCGGAATTATCATTATTATTGTTATTATTGTTGTTATTAGTGACGGTGATATCATTAAATGCATTTGTTGATGATGCGATAGATGATGAAGGATTTGAAAGTATTTTATGTTTTCCTTGTTTCATTTCATTGAATAATTCATAATCTTGTGGTTCATCTTTCACTAAATTACTATTATTATTATTATTATTATGATTATTATTATTGTTGTTGTTGTTATTAGTTTTCGTATTAATTGAATTCATACGTCGCATTTGTGCTTCCACATCTTCTTTCACTGGTAAATTCTTCATAATTTCTTCGTTCTGATTATTTTGATTATTCTGATTCTGGAAAGAATAAAGTAAATTACTAATGATTTGATAAAGAATCTTCTGATGAGCATTGTTGGTGGTGGAATTATTGGAAGTTGAGTTGACAGGTGAAGGTGACGTGGAGGAAGTGGGAGATGAATTGGAAGACGTTAACATCTGTCCCGTCGATGTAACATTCGATCCCGAATTATTGATTGTAATCGTCGTAGTTGTTGTTGGTGTAGTAGCGCTACTCGAATAATTTAGTAGTTTGTTTGCTAATAATAGATTCGTATTTAACGGATTCGTATTCAACGCATTCGTCATTCCATTACTCATACCGTTCTGATGGAAATTATAATCATTCTCTTTCTGCTCCTCATTCTCATTCGTCAAATAATTCTCATTCACTTGATCATTCTGCTGATTATGATGATGAATATTCTGTTGATGATGTTGATGATTCGTTCCATAATAATCAGTTGACGTATCGAATTTCGTCTCGTTTGATGGTTTCGTTTCCACCGGATATTTCGGTTTTAAATTCTTCAATCGTTCAATTGCTACATTCGAACGAGAGAATGCATGCATTCGATAATATGATACACGTTGTTTCTCCGTTAATCGATCCCATGGTTTCGCTTTCGATAATAATTCACTAACCGTTCCTTGTGAGAGACCCAGCACATATTTTGCAAATACTCGTTGTCCGATGTTGTTCGAAATGAGAATATTCTTCGTATCTCTAGCAATATCTTCACTTCCCATTCTCTTACCTGACACTTCGTCAACTAAATCGACGAACGGAAATGTCACGTCATATAATCCGGAATTAGTTCCGTTATCCTTCTCGCCCATAAACGAATATACGACATTTCCTCGATTATCAGACGTCGATGGATCTGTACAATTATTACTATTGTTGACGTTAGGAAAAGATTTATTTGAATTTTTTATGATTGTCGACGGATTTGTTGTTGTCATCGTTGTCGTCGATGATGGAATTGATGTAGAAGGTCTATCTTGATTATTGAGCATTTCCGTCATGTCAAATATCATTCGATTTAATTTTTTAAAAGTTGCAGTTGGATCTGGCAGGGTGAGGAACTTCCTCAACAATTGTTGTTGGAATTCGGTGAGGGAATTTGAATCGATCAATTGTTGCACGAAATTTTCGAGTTGAGTCCAATTGAAATCATTCCACTGTTTCACCAACTGTTCAACATGCTCATTAATGAACGTTAAACGATTCTTATCCAACATATTGTTATGTAACGAGTATTGTTCTAATAACAATATTGATTCACCATTATTGGTGTTGCCATGGCAACTGGTCGATAATTCACTATAATGATTCTTATTAGGAAAAATATCTTCAGTGGAATTAAGTCTCGTCGTAGTTGTTGTCGTTCCATTGAATGGTGATGTCTCCGCTGATATCGGCTCATCCATTTCCAATCGATAAAAGAAATTTAACAGAAAATTCAAATGAAATTGGAGCGAAGATTGGAGAGTTGTCTTCTGTTCGTCGATTGAAATTTCACTCGAAAACAAAAAATTATTCCACCCAACAAACTAATTGATGAATTGATTGATTTGCTTATTGATTGATGTAGGACGAATCGATCAATATATCTCGGAATAGAATTGGAGAATAATAATCGATAATGTCTGATCAAAACATCTGTCCCAATGACCGAGATGACGTAGACCAAACGACAATCAATTAACTAATTGAATGAGGCAAATAAGACAAAAAAACTCTCTGCTGAAGACTAAATGAAATCAGTATGAAAATCCAAATTATATCAATTGAACATAAAATTCAAATTTTTCAATACATTTATGGAGCAATTCGAAATGAAATTTCAATTTCCTCCAAATACAACTCTTCAATTCATTTCCCACAATCAGATTCTCTTTCTGATTCATTTACAATTACAACATTTAATTTCAATTATTCAAATTACTTAGAAAAAAATTAGAAGAAAAAAATTATAAATTTTTAAAACTACTTTTAAAATTTTTTTCTGATCTCCGCTTCGGAAAAACTGAAAAATTTTAGTTTTCGTTCATTCTGTCTCTAAATTTATCATCGATAATTTGACATGATGTCAAATATTAATCTATTTTGTTAGAATTAATTTAAGAAAAATATTGAATTTTCCAGAAAACTATCAAAATAAATAGTTGAGAAGGAAGTAAAGAATGAAAAGAATCAATCGAAGAAATACTAGAAAATATGGATTGATGAAAAGACATAAATGGTAAGAATCGAAATGGATGAAATTGACGGATGGAATTGATTATGCCGATTCTGGAAATGAAGAGACAGTAGAACAGGCAATAAATGAACAATCGTTTTCTAATTGGCTCGATTAATTGGGGGTGGGGAGGAGACACAATTGGTCATAAAGTGTAAGGAGAGGAGGATTGATGATGTAATCGACGAATCAACGATAATTCTTATGAGAAGGGAGAAGGGGGGAATGTGAAGAATGTAGCAATAATTCTCGTATTGATAAGGAATTATAGATCGCGTAAGACGATGATGACGACAATGATGATACGAATGATAATCAACATCTTCATAATCATAAATAATGATGATTTCTTCATGTTTCCCTCTTGTTCATTCGTTCATTCTTTTCCGTTCCAAATATTTGTAACATGAGAAAATTGCATCGACACATTGACGTTGATTTGTTGTCGATTTGGAATGATGGTGCAAAACGAAGGAATGATATGACAATTCTATATGGAAGAGAAGTCAATCGACACTTGATGTGATGAATTCTTCTTCTTCTTCTTCTTCTTCTTCTTCCTTCGAGACAATTGAATAGATTATTCGATGATTCGAACTCATGAAAATCATAATAATTCATATTTTACTCAGGATCGATGAGATTATTGATTAAATAGGAAGGACGATCGATCAATAATTATCGATCGAGAAGGAATTGAATGTAGAGAAGAGGAATAATCTCTTTCGGAAATGGTGTCTCATTCAGATGACTGAATAATTTTCAATTTGCAATTTTTTCCCCTTATCCCATCATCATTTTAGTTCAATTGAACTGACTTGATTCTTCTTCGGTATGTGGAACGAGTCGTTCCGTTCTTCGCCTGCCGCGTATCAATCACTTAGAGACGAGATAACACGTAAATAAATGTCTTATTATTTATTAGGAATTCTCTCACGAATAAATTGCTATCGACCGATGATAGCGGTGATGGTGGTGGCGCTGATAAGAAGGACGGAGAAATTGATATATATATATGTATATATATATATATGTGTCGTAATGATGGGTGAGATTGAAGGAAGAGAATATTATATCGATGTAGTCAATTCGACATCGGTCTTATATAATGATAATAATAAGGTTGATTGCTATTCATTCGATCGATCTCCTTCGTCTATCGGAGGAATGGAACATCCAATAACACACAAATCATCATTACTACAGATATCGAGCTTTTATTAGATCTCATCTTCTCAATCTTCTTCTTCTTCTCATTAAAAATCAATATTGATCAATTTGATCGATGTGATTTGTGGAGACATAAATCAGAGATTTGTTGAAGGATTCGTTTTGTTGAAGAAGAATTAGATGAAATTGATTCGAGATCATATTTATAATTAAGATGAGACGTAGTGCACACAATCGAACAAGTGAATAGTTTGACAATCAAATTGAATGATGATATAATGTTACAATGTATGGAGAGTGATGGTGAAGAAAATGGTATTAGATGAAATGGAGAAATCAGATGAAAATTACTTAACATCAATTGATGCAAATATATATAATCCATTTGGAGAATGAGAATATGAACTCGAAATAAATCGATAGAGGAATATCAATTCCTATTATTCTACTGTCTATCCATCCATCCATCCATCTATCTATTGATGTGAATATGATGACAATGCTTCTTTCTTTGAGAAATCGTTGGATATAATGTTGTGGAGAGGAGAGTGAAACGACGAGTGATTCGTCTAATCATGATCGTTGCTGACGATATTGTCGTCGTCGTCGTCGCCATTATTCAGCGAACACACATTTCCCCCTCCCCAACACACACACGCACACACACATACAGACAAACTCGAACACAAAATTCTCACCAAACGACTTCCATTATATAAGATATCCTTAAACAATGTGCTAATGTTCATATGTGGAATATTGATATAATATCCACGACAGTCATTCACAGAAATCAATAATGATTTTCTTACCGCCATATCTCCTACACGAGAATGTACAGGTAAGATAACTGGAATCGAATGGGAAGTAGGAGGAGATATGGAACGAAAGAAATATTTATTTTCACAACAATTTCTGAAAAGGAATTATGAAAAGATCTATTGATGACAATATTGATTCAGGAAAATAATCCTGTCTCCAATTGCAAGAAGAAGAAAGAAAAAGATAATTCGAGAGAGGAAGACAATTTCGATTTATTTCCAGATTTCAATGCAGATTCATTTTTTCAACATCGATTACATAAATTTTTTTCGAATTATCTTCTCCTCACTCGAGGAACTGGAAGGAAGATGTAATTCATGTAAAACATAATTAATAATCGACATTGCCATGGAAGAAGCAGCATAGATATTATATCGATATATTGATAAACAATTCCTACACATTTCTCCAATGAATGGATAGAAATAATACAATTCACTCACAATCAAATATACATAAAAAGGAAATTTGTCTTTCAATCAAATTATCACTATATTGCCAATTTCATTTTCATTATCATCATCATCGTTCATAATCTCTCTTATCCCTCCCCAGTAACTCGATCGATCGACGAAGATCTAACTCGACAATATCATTTCACTTCATCATCGATCAATATATTTAATCAATAAATATCCAGACTCTATGATAATTGATCGATGTGATTCGGATGAGACATATTGATGATATCGACTAATCAATTGACGGAAATGTCAATCTCTCTAATTTTATCACTTACATTTCTCTATATTTAATTTGAATCGAATTTAGTATAACTATCCTTAAGGAAACATAGAAAGTCTTTCTTGACGTCAGACAACGAAAGAAAGAATTTCCCGAGAATTTTAGAGGGCAGAAGAGAAATTGGAGGACAACCCACAAAAGTTCCAATTAATTTTTCCTTTTTCTTCCAGATTTCGATTATGGTAAAATGCAGGTGATAGGACGTTCATTCAGGTGATCAGTATCGATCGGGAGGAATGTAAGAAGAGAGAGAGAGAGAGAGAGAGAAAGTAGTATTAGTAGGAGAATGATCATATGTTGATGAGTTCTGATATTTGGAAAGAATATGATTTGATGGATATGTTATTTGGATGTGCGCATTGATTGGGAGGAAAACGGAAGAAAGCAGGGGAGGGGGTTGTGAGGGAGGAAGCAGAAATTTCAGTTGACAAGATCGATTTAAAATGATGGAATTTTCATCAATAGACATCTTTTGATTCGAATATTATTCAGTTGATCAAACAAGATCATTAATGTAGGTGAATAGTAAAACATATCCATGTAGTGAGGAGAAATTGGATGGATGGATGAATGGAGCAGGAATGAAAAGAGGAGTAAATGAAAGAAGAAAACGTGCAGCATACAATTCGTATCTATTAGCTCATCATAATAAGTGATAGGAAGAAGAAATATTTTGATAGACATTGATGATTTCACTAACGACAATGGTTAATAATAATATGATGATGACGATGACGATATATTTCCATCATTTTCGTTACGAAATATTTGATTTTACGAACATTCCCTTCCAATTATTTATAAGATGATTATGGAGGAAAATATTATTGGGGACGATAGAATGAGATTTCTTCCATTAATTCGATATCATACACATCGATACGACTAATCATATAAATCATAAAAAGAATGAATGAAGATGCCAACCAAATCAACCTACTAGTCAAAGGTAAAGAATCGCAATAAAATTACAATAAGTGTATATGATTTCAGTGAGGGGGAGGAATGGATAGAAAAATGATTATCGATATTCTTCCAAATTCGATGACGGAATTTATTAAGTTGTAAAATCTCATAATTTTTCTTTGCCTTTCTCACGATTTTTCGATTGAGCGATTGAATGCAATTACATTTAACAAGATAGTAGAGTCAGATAGATAAATGAATTCCATAATATTTTATAAGTCGATATTCATTTTAGTTCAGTTGCCATGGAAACGTTTAAAAAATGTATTATATTATAATTGTTTATCATTCATCAAATGAAAGAAGGAGAAAAGCGAACAAATATTAGATAGTCGACGAGTGAAGTAGCTGACGACGGAAAGATTCATTTCGTTTCTTCAATTTCTTCAATATCGTCATTATCTCCACTAAGCGATGGAAAGAAGACATATAATGAATCGATGCCCTACCACCACTAGATCATTTAAATGATGAGACGGAACGATTGGGAAGAAGAAGCATTCCCCTAAATTACCAATTCGTCTAGTTGCTGATGTATTCTCTCTGGCGGTATCTCCGGTCTCTTCCGGAATGGAAGAAATTGATAAAAAGGATATGATCATATCGAACTAACTAACTAACTAACTAACTAGCTGAGTGACTGAGTGACTATCTATCGAATTATGCATGAATGATGAAAAGGAAAGTGTGGATACTGATCAATATTTTATCTACATTAATAATGGGAAAATATTATATGAATTTCTTTCTGTCTTACCTTTTTCTTTCCTTCCTACTCATCTCCACACCGATATTCCACATAAAATCAACATATAACAGATAAGACGAACGTGAGCAGATGTTTTATTTGTACAATAAGTCTTCGTCTTCTTTTTTACGATTAATACTCATTTATTAACATTATCATGACTAATAATAAATTTTATCACATTAATAAAATATTTGAAAATTTCGATGTCGAATGACGATAAAAAAAGAAAAGAAGTCTGATAATTTTATTTGCAATTTTTTTATTTCATATTCCAACTCAATTGTCGTCATCTGATGCATTGGGATGAGAGAGTAATTAAAAAAGAACGAGAGTTGTTTCTAAGGATCGTCGAATGGAAATGATTCAATAAAGAAAATCGAATTTCAATTATTGGAGATAAAGACGAGAAAGAAAGGAAGATAAAATCAGAGTGAAGAAGACACTTCAATCAGCATTCTCTTCCGATATGAATAGAGTCGTTTTCGCCTGCTTCGTTACCATGACAACGTGCAAGCAAACAATTATAATTAGCTCAGGTCTATAAGAGATATAATCGGGAACATCCTCTTCCATCGAAAATAAATCGATTGTCGATGGCGTGATGAGTTCTTCGGTGAACAAAAAAAAAATAAAGGAATTAGCTACTATTGAAAATAGAATAAACAATCTCCGAATATAATTTTCATCTATAAACTTGTCGTAAAGAAAGAATAGAACATGAGACATTTCGAAATAGATTTATAGATAAATGACTATGCAATGTTGTCGAATGATTCGAAGGAACATTTTATCAAAGTTCAATAAATTTACATGTAAACGAAGAAGAATGAAAAATATGAAGGAATCGATGGGGGGAAAATACACAAACTCGAGAATCTTATGCTTAACATCTTGTCATTATCGTCATTAAAACGCTCCTCCTCCTTTTTTTTCGCTCTATATGGAGCGGGAGAAGTTCCTTTGAAAAAGAATTGTCAGTTCTGACCAATAATAGATTGGAGACAGAGAGTTCACGACAAACATGAAAGAATGAGAATGATAATAAGATATAGATAGAATCATAATGACGATATGCATGATTACGAATGCTTCTCGTGATTACATCAAATGCTTGTGATATATAGATGGTGAGAGTCGTTCAAGTTTCTTCCCCGTTTGTACTAGGAAAAGTCGAAAGTTTTTAGTTCGTCGAATTCTTAAGAAGTTCAGAAGAACATTGATATGTGGACGACATGAAAATAGTATTAATAATAATGGAAATAAATGATGAACTAAATATTGTTGAAAAGTGACGAACAAAGTTCAGTTTTGAAGAAAATCTTTCAGAACATCAAGAATAAATTAATATGAAGACGAATATGAATAATTTCAATATATCTATGTGTGTCATCAAACTCCTCCCCACCCCGTCATCAAATTTAAGAGAAAATCCGAAATTCCGAATTCGCTAAAATTCTGATAATGACAAATCTCTTTTTTTTCACTGCCGTTTATTAAAGAACGTCATAAACATTTAGGAAATAAAACAACAATTTTTGAGACTTTCCATCACACCAATTAAAATTTTCAGTTTATATGATGACGAAAAAAAATTTGTTTGAAATTTTGCAAAAAATAAAATTTGGTGAATCGATGAATGGATAAGAAAGGAAAGAAATATTCCAGGAGGAGAATTAGAGAAGAGATTTCAATTGAAGAATTTAATTAATTAAACCTTCAACACGTTTCAAGAGATGATATTATCTTTCTGTGTAAACATTATAGTTAATAATAAATATCGGATATTGCCGTGAATTACGAGGATGATGACTGAACGATGAACTGAACTTACGAATTGTTATTTCTAAAGTTGGAAAGAAACTTAAATGGACAGAGAAGTGAGAGAGTAGAGAAATAAATGAATAGATTAGCGAGAATTTTATCGACATCAACTGCGTCATTCATAAACGAAGGAAATTATTATGTAAACAATAGATATATAGATAAACTGATTGAAATTGATTCATTATTTTTACATTGATAAATTATCGATTACGTTCATCAATTAACGAATTTATAGGAATTGTTCATCGAATATGACATGGATATGTTATGATCAAATTTTGACATGAGATTCATAATGTGAAATTGGTGGAAAATATTTAAAAAAATTTACTACTACTAATGATGATGATGATGATGATGATGATGAATCTCATTCATCAATAAATTGATGATTCATAAAAGAATAATCAATATTTTGGAGGGAGACAATTTCGAATTGGAGAAAGAATTGAGGAATATTATTATAAAAGTAATACACTATCCTCCACATCCAACCCGACAGAAGGCCAACTAGCAATTTGTTTGGAAGAGTCTTTAGGGAGATATGGGCGATATCTAGGATGAGAATGAGTCATTTTATTGGTGGTGTTGCGAGAATTGATAGAAGTTTGTGGATAATCGAGAAGTTTTTTTCTTGATACTAAATCGTCGAATGGATATGATTAGATGGAGTGTATGAATTCTTAAATATTTCTGATCTGATTAAAATTAAAGAAAGAAATTATTTAAAGGGAAATAAGAGAAAGATGAATTGAATAATAATAATTATCATCAACAACAACAACAACAACAACAACAAGTAGAAAGATAATAATATGAGGAATAAAAAATGGGAGAGAAGATGAAGAATAGATGATTGAAACAATAATGATGTTGATGGTGAAATTATCAGAATTATCTAAATATTATTATTATTATTATTATTATTAAATATATATTTCCCTCTCATAATTAGTGAGCAGGCGAAAGTGTTCAATATCGTTAAAATTGATATTTCTATTAATTTCTTCCATTTGATGATGGAAAGATCATCATGTTGATGATGTACATATAATATATATATATATTCAACATGAGACAATCCATAGTAACAAGTGAAATAATTTCATTCATCACCATTATTCCCAATTTCTAGTGGAAGTAAAATAGAAATTATTAACATGATGATGAGAAGGAAGGAAAGAAGGAATAATCCAGAGAATTGCATCACGATGCAATTGGAATGAGAGCAAGAAGAAATTCGATGCTCCATCAATTCTTTCTGAGAATTTCAGAAAATTGGTAAATGGAATGAACATAGTTCTCTATTGGAGGCGCGAAATAAATGGATCAACTATGAAAAAAAGAAGAGACAAGATGATGAGGACAAAAGAATAACTTTAATTAAACTTCTCCTTTCCTCATATTTACCTCTGCTTATTAATAAAGTTTGATCGTGCCATGGGATATGAACGATTTCATTCAATTCAATTCCATTCTCCTCCTGAAGATAATCGGTGAAATATGAAAAATTCTGATTGAAATAATCCATAAATGATGACAACATTCTCAATTTCTATCCCAACTACTTCTAGTGAGCACTCTCCTTCTCCTTCTCCTCCTCCTTCTCCTCCTCCTCCTCTTCGTATCTGGGAAAATGTTGTGAAGTGAATAATCATGAGAATGATAATGGACGAAAGAACGATCATTAATAATGATTATGATGATCGAAGAAAATATGATCTGAGTTCAAATTAAAATATGCATACATATCCTTTAATGCCGAGCACAATCTTACGATAATGTCAGATATGGGAAAGGCAAATCCGAAATGAATAAGAGAAAACGATGAAGAAAATCATTTTTAATCAATCAAACCTATATGAGCATATCGTTACATCAGCAAGAAATTGATGTAATTCTAAAATTCATTCACTCAATCTCCTACTCCTCTCCCCCATATTCCTAACATATCTCATCATGACCGCCACCATCTTTAGAGGAAACACCATAATTTCTCACTACTTATCGATTCCTCTCTTAAATTAAGATCATGTGCCTCACCCTCATCGGACCGATAACATTAAAACCTGATTGTCTTTCATATACAACTAAAATCTGAATATTTTCCATAAGATTAAAACGTGATTTACGTGGAGGAAACCAAAATTTGAAGTTTGAAGAAAAATAAAATGAAAACTTGAAAATTTGAAAACTATTCGCAGATTTCTTCTTTGACTTTGATCTAAAGGAGAATGTTCTGAATGTTCTGAATTATTCGTCCGTCATAATTCTCTAACATTCTTTAGTGGCAGAGTGCATCAAAAAGAAAAAAATCGATGTATGCTATTTCGAGTGAAGATGAAGATCAAGGAAATAAACGATTTTCTTCTTTATTTCGATAATTCCATTCCATTCATTCTCTTCTTCCAAATATGAGACTAAAATAAATATTCCATCAAGAAAGATTATGAAATAATCAATAATCCCTTATTAATTTCTTACTTTTTTCTCTTCGATCATTCATCCTCAATTTCACTCTTAATATCAAACCCAGTAAAATAATCGAGGAACATACTCCCCTCAACATATGCAACCGACTCCCTTCCTCCCATCGTCTCCACAAACAAAACATTTGTCGTCCAGAGATAGCTAATCTACAGGAGAAATGTTATTTATCAAAGAAATTTCTAAAGGAAATTGAAAAAAAAGGAAAACGAATTAAATATTATCAATTTTTCTTTTAAAATCGATTATTGAGCAAATTCTTCTTCCTTTTTTGTTGTTCTCCAGAAGAATCAAAAGAAGAAAAAATAATAATCACAATAACAATATTTTTTATCAGTGAATAATAGGAGCATAGTTTGTCTTTCAGTTAATTAAATATGAAAGTTTTCGTTTGGTTCACCCGTTTCTTTTTTCAAGTATCGGAATTTGATATTTCTCATTCGGGTTTGTGCTCATAAAACTTTCTAACTAAATCAACACACAACGTAGATGAATAAAAGTAATTGAAGAATGAAATTCTGGTGAAAGATTTTTTTCTCATTCTCTGTTATAATCACGTCTCACAAGAACGACAAAGTTAGCGGATCAATGTTTGCATGATTTATCGATTTACATAAGATTGGCGAATAAGAAAATTTTATTATCCCTCACATTTCTCCTCTCATTTGTCGACTCTTAAAAGGAGGAGGAAAGGAAAATAATCAATTTTCTATTATTACATCGACTTCATTGAGTGGAAGAAAAAAGGAGAAAAGAAAGTTTATTGCCGTTTTCGATTTTATTCCATATCGACTAAACGACGATAACATCTACATTTCCATAATAAGAACAATTCTCTTTGTATATTATTGGACGATTTCTTCATATATTCGTTTACTTCAATTTATCCACCTTCGATTTACTTATCGAAATTATTGATTGAGTTCGAGCAAGAAAAAAGAAAAATATGAGAAAGTTACTTTTGAAAAAAAGAAGGAGAAAACTATCCTACTCCCCTCCCGAAACTTCTCACAAACACTGACACATTTCTCTTTTCTTTACCAATTCCTCAATCGTTTCTCTCACCGGACAACACTACGAATCAGACAACATTCACTTCATTTTCTCTCACGTTCAAATTTCACCTTTAAATTTCTAATATTTTCATCTCCAATTTAAACTCAACCCTAAGGATAATGGAAAATGAAAATTTTTTGATTGAGCCTGAGTAATAGAGAATCATATGGGTTTAAATGAAATGTGAAAAAGGATTGAAAAATTCAAATGAGTGCCAAAATTGAGATTTTGGGTAATCGTATAGAATTGGGAGAATTCCTTCTTCAAGGCGACTAGTCATAATAGTGAAAATGTCCCTTATCCTCAGTTTCACCAAATTCATTCTACTTCATTATTATCGATCGATGCTGACGACGGTATTGACGGGAACAAGAAGGAAATAGGATCAGATAAGAAATCAATACTTCTTCGACATAATTTTGCGCAAATGTCGATTTGAGATGGTAGATGTATAAGAATTTTATTGATGTTTTCTTCTGGAGATGTATGAAAAGGTCGAATTATATGAAGGCAGTTGAACGAATATCCAATATTCGAAATTTTCAAATGACTTCCAATTACATAAATTTGATTGGAATTCTTACGAATCTAGACGTAGTAGAAGAGCGAATCCAACGAATATTTGCAAAGAAACAAAAAATCGATGGAACGTTAATTTCCTAATTTTATGTATTATCGATCCATTAAGGAGAATATATCGATTTAAAGTTTCCTTAAAGATTAGGAAGGAGAAATGAAAGAAAAGATTAGGAAAGTCGAGGAATGGAATGAGAAATTGAATAAAAATTAAAAGAAAGAAAGAAAAAGAATTTTTTGATAAATATTTTCTTTTTGGGATATATTAATGTCATTATCTCATTCACTCTATAACGACGTTAGTTCTTATCGTTGAAACGTGTCTGTCATGAACAAGCACCAATTGATTTACAACGATAAATGATTGTGTGATTCATTGTCAATTTGAACATTATCTTACAGAGTTTGGTTCGATATCAGTCCGTATGAAACTTATATCGTTTATTCGAATTATCTCTAACACTCTCGGAAATTCAGTTATTCAGGAACACAAACTTTTTTATTTTATTTTTTCAACACACTTGATCATTTACAAATCATTCATCTCTCTCACTTATTTGTCTATTTCGATTTAATTGTAACTTGAAAAAAAATCTTTTCAAAATCATCATCATCATCATCATTATAACTTGAACAACAATAATATTAATAATTGTCGTTTCTTCTTTAAAAAAAAAGAACTTAAAAAAGATAGTAGATAATATTAATATTGTTAGTTTTTTGTTGGAATGATTGTGTTTCTGGTGATGATAACAACTTTTCGATTACATCATATCATGGAATTGATTAATTGATAATGATAAATAATAATGTTGAGGATGATTGAAATTTATTATTGTCATCATTATCAACGATACATAATAATAACAATAATTCTTCAATAATTGATATTCGTTCAACATCATTTTACTGATGAGGTATCTCTGTGTTTGGTTGATGAAACTAAAATTTCCTTTAACTACTTCCCTCTCTATTTGTTAGTTGAGTTCTGCCTCTCTCTCCTTAGCTCTGTCTCCTCGAAAAAGAATCGTTCTCTTGTGAATAAATTGTTATTGTGAACTTCGAACATTCGAATTGAGTTTAATTTGAAATTCTCAAAAACTATTAACCAAAAAAAAAAGACAAATTTTTTGGTATGGCAAGAGAATTCGTATAACATTTATCGCACGTTCACCATCATCACTAAACTGAAGGTTTGTCATCTCGACATCTCTATCACGTTTCCTTTTATATCAACTAATATTATTGAACATTGGACCGTTGACAATCAGACGATGATAAATAATAGAACAAATTGATAATGAGAGGAATGATTATTATGAAAAAATAAATAAAGGGAAATTTCTAGATAAATTATCATTCGCTTAAATGATCGACGATGATTAATGGTCAATAATTCCAGAAATCCACCAGATTTATTCGAATGAAACTTTCTCATTATTTTTTCTCATGGAAAAATAATGGATTTTCAGTCAGAAAACTAAGTTTTTTTTATCAGTTTACAAACATTTAAAAAAAATTCTTTGAATTTTTCTCATGATTCTCTTCCTAAATTTTTCTTATATAAAAAATAAACAAAATTTATCATCAGCATCAAAACATTATGATTTGCATATTCTTCTATTCGGATCGAAAATTTATTGACAATTTGACATTTGGAAAGGAGAAATTGAAAATGAAAAGAAATAACTCGAATAAATGAAAATTGAACAAGAAAATTTCTGTTAATTTTTACTTGAAAAAGTTTTGCGTGAAAATTGAACAAGAATATTTCTGATAATTTTCAGAATCGAAATGAGAAAAGTTGGTGAATGAAAAAAAAAGAAGAAAAGCGAAATGGAAATGTTGAGTCGTTGATCCTCTCCATTTATTTATTTCACGATATCGGTATTATCTGAAATATTTATCAGCAAAATATTTGGTTCCTAAATATACAGTTATTTCAATTTAGAAATTTAATGGTTTTTTTTTATCATGTCTTGTTCTCCCTCTCTTCTCATCATACAGAGAAATGGAGACAAGAAGAAATGAAAGTGGTTAGTCTGGATAGAGTTTTTTCAATCCTTCATTCACTCAAGACAGTGAATTTGAAAACGTTTTGTCATTTTAGTGTGTTTGTTAAAAAAGATTGCATATATCTCGCATTCGTATCATTTCCATTTGGTGAGTCGTTTCCTTTTTCTCAGCATTGGCGGACGGACGAATGAGAGAGATGTCATTGAATAAGAAAGGACACGTTGAGAATGTTGCAATGAACCGGAGCAAATTCATGCTCCATTTTTTTTTCTCACAAGTCAAATCGAAAAAAAGTAAATATTGGAAGGAGAATTACATAAAATCGACTTGATATACATAAATGCCGATGCCCTTTCGTCTTATCACCTTCCACTAGGCATTCTATCGATAATGTGGAGGAGAGTGAACTATCATCAATTTTTCTACTCTCAATTTAGTTTTGTGTCTTTTCCTTCCCTCCCTATTCGGGTTTCACTCGAAATTTCTCTGGGAACTTGATCTGGATGAATTGTGTCTGACTTTCCTTCTCTCTATCTGACGTCGTTCCGAACGATTAGCAATGGAATGATACGGAAACAATTTTATCGATGTGTTAATCTGGTTCAATCATTAGATTTCATCTCGTAATCGACGGAGCAAATATTAGTCGAATTATTAACGAGACTCTCCAGTTTGGAATTAGAACGGACATAATTGTCGTTTTTGGGTCTGGCAAACAGATTGCCAATAATGAAACATTAAGAAAGAAGAGGAAATGTGAAAATAAGATGAGCAGAAGAAAGGCAAATGTAATATTGATCGTTATTATTTATCAGAGAAGATTCTTTCGATATTTAATTGAATATTGATTTTTTTTTCATTAAAAATTCATTAACTGATTTTGGGTTGTCTGTTTGAAGAGGCAAACTATAATCTGGAAATTATTCGAATGAATCATATCAAGGAAACAAGTTCATTGAGAGGAAATGTGTTGAATTGATTAATAATTGATATGAAAAGAAAGAATTAGTTGACGGAATCTTTCAATAAATCTTGAGAAGTCGATTGATAGAGAAAGAAAAAGATAGTGATAAGAAGACGAGTATTGGAACGATTGTGTAATATTGAATGTTTGAAGAAGAAGAAAATTTATCACTATGGAACTCGAATGGAGCAATGATATATAGAAGAGATGCGTAATTAAGTAATTGATGAACGAGTGAATGTTTTCTCATCAATAAAAGTCAGAAGCGAAATAGTTCAGCTGCTTATTTTTCCTTTACATCACTTTCCCATATTTACATCGCGTCTATAAAATTTTCTTTTTTTTCCTTTCCTCCGATGAACATAGGAAGGGGGGCCATCGATGATCATGACGTCTTCATCGAAATGAGTTTTTCTTCTCATCTAATTCTTTCATTTATTACTTCGTAAGTCGTATGTTATTCAACCTCCACCATCACAAACTGGAAAGAAAAAGTTGTTGTTGGAGAAATAGATCTCTTTGCCTTTATTGATGATTGCATCACTTATATTGATCAGACGGAACAGTTGAACGCGTCGGAAATGTTTTTAGCATCTGCTCATGTCAAATTTCGTGTACACTTAAAAACGTTAATTAAATAGCATGATTCATCTCCATTGAGGCTATAGTCGATACATCAATCTATATTCATGTAACAAAACGGACCAGTTGGTTAACTATCCGTCTACCTAACTACATCGAACCGTCTATCTAGCTATCTATCCATATCTATTCATCTTCTAATCGATAAGAGGAAGTTATAATAAACATCTAAATTATTCGGCTGGTGCTTCGATCACCGGAATACCTATGTTTACTTGGAAATATCGAAAGATAAATAACTCGATAAATGAGGTAACTCTCTCAAAAATCGATTAACTGGAAACTTAAATTTAAATTTCAGTTTAAAGTCTCTTTATTTCTTTTCCTCTTTTTCTATTTCACAAACAATACGATCATATATGTTTCCTCTAACGGATTTGACAGACAAGTATTTTAAGAACAAGAAAAGAAAATGTGAGGTAAAGGAAAAGAAATTGAAGAAAAGAAAAAAAAGAAATTTGAGAAATTTAGAGAAATGAAGAAGATTGATGATAAAGATATGATTAATGCAAAATATAGAAATCATCGATTATATGGAATTTTATGAGAGTTGAATAATCGAAGTGCTTATATCGTTACAAAGTGGAATGGGCAGATGAAGATATAATTACGGTGGAACTTTCTGATCATTATTTTCTGAAAAGCGATCGCTTATTTGAGTTAGGAAAGAATATCTTGATTATGTAAGTACCTCTACTAAATTGGAAAATAAATACTGGGAGTTTCTGGTTCAAGGAGATCATCGTCATCGATCGACAAATCCAACCGGAATAAATACGTAAGAGAAAATGAGAAGACAAAACTCATAAATAAGGATTACCTCTTCTTCTTCTTTTTCGGAGTGGTGTAAACGTTCATGTGAAACAAGATAATGATACAATAAATGATTTGTGTGCTTCATCGTATTTTCAGCTTATGATAAGCATGATAAGCTAATGATTAAAGAAACTGCAAATAATTGACAGATGCGTTCAATCTATCATTGATGATAATTGCAATACTGACGAACACATGAATTCTTATTTACTTCTCCTTAGCACATTAGTTTAGGTGGACGGGCAGGCTAAATATTTTCCCTTCGCTTCCGATCTATCATTCACTTCCACTATTCCTACGTCCTGCATTGCTCATTAAGATGACTTTAATTTCTCCCTCATCTAGATACTTCCCATATCGCCTCTCATTTCTTTTTCTTCTTCTTCTTCTTCTTCTCCCATATTGCAATATCGTTAATTTAGACATCTCATCAAATTATAGATCGATCCGTTTTATTCCATCATCATCATTACAATTTATGATGTAATCGTTAAATTTCAACACTAAAACTACTTACCTCATATTCCACTAGTCGTATGGGAGGTAGAATATCGCTAAAGAGAATTTCCCTTCTACTCAACTCAACTTACCTCAATTCCAATTTCCATCAACTTCCCGATCGTTCACCTATAAATACGGAATATCTAATCATTTAACATATAAACTTCAGGGAGAGAGAGAGAGACGGGGCGAATCGTTAGCGACAACACTATTTAACATTTAAACGCGAATAAACGAAATGAAATAAAATTCTCTTAAAAATTGATGACATATCTTCCTCGCCTTCAACATTTCTTCCGAACATGCTCCATTTCTAATACCTAAAATTTAATATGGTTTCTTCGTTCGTCGTATTGTTCATTTGTATTCGCCAGATCTCATATAGAACTCACATTTTTTAATCGTCGCCAGATGTACGTATCGGAATCTAATTCTCTTAAACATTAGACGAGTCGGTGTAAATGTCTAATAAAAAGTTGTTGCAATTTCCCATTATTCCTCGTCTCCTATTTCAATGGTCTCTCCTCACAAATGCGAACTCATTGGGAGCATGTCGAAAAGTGCAATTCTATATACGACAATCAATAAATCTATAGCGGGAAAGAAAAGGTTGTAAAAATTCCGACGAAATAGTTTAATGGAAAGAACTTCAAGAATTCTATTCGCCTTCCCATAACAATGATATTTGGAAATACGGAAGAAATTCGATTTTCCATAATAATTACCAAAAAATAATAATTATTGTACTTTTTGATGCAAAACAGTAGAAAAAGATGATCAATCTCATAAAACGTGAAAGAAATTGGAAATAAAACGTGGTAGAATTTTGTTGACGGCCAGAAAGAAAATTGGCGAAATTGGGACACTCTTTCATAATAATGGCCACCATTCAACTGCCAGCGATATGTATATGTGAAACGATCCATGGAAACTAGTCTCCTAATAAAACGTGGTCGATATTTCCATTTACTTTCCTGATGGAAATGCCGTCATATTTTCACGCGATTCCTCTAACGACATTTTATGAAATTCATAATGGCCAAATTTATCCCAAAGATTATTATTGTGCTCGTAACTGTCGGAAAAAATGAATAAATCTGAATAAGATTATCTGACTGAAAATTTGAAAAATACCAATTCTCTCTATTGTGAAGGTAAAAGAAATAGGAATATTATAAAAAACTAGGATATTAATTAAATTACGACTAAAAGTCGAATTTCCATCAAACATAAATAAATCAGTTAGGTAACAAGTTGAACGAAGTAAGATGGTGATGAAAGATCATTGAGTAAATTTCAATTCTAAATGAATAGATTGCCCAACTAAATATTGCATAAAAGAAATAATTGGATCAAATGGCAATTATCTTCGAATTGAATTTGATCGGAAAACATTTATTAATTTTATCCATTCTCGGATGGCAATATATCGTAATAGACAACTATTATTTAGATCGATGAAAGTCTTATCCATCTATCTCATCTCTCAAATAAATCCACAACATTAAACGATTAGACAATTTCTAAATTATTTCCACATCATATGAATATGCTTCTTCCGTTTAATGTTAATTTCAGTTGAAAAGAAATTAACGATAATCTCTGAAAATAGTCCCATTATCGAAACTATTCGAACATTTGCATCAAATAAGTTAATTACCTGAACCGACTCAGATAGTCAGATAAAAATTAATAGTTCATAAAAAGAATATTCGATGAATGTTTGAGGGAGAATTTGTTTTTGAGAAATGAACATTGATATTAGGGAGAGGAATTGTTTTGTGTAGATGAAATAAGGAATTTCCCAATTCGAATAAGATCAAAATACAAATATCTGAAAATGATATTTAAACGTCATAAAATTTCACGCTCAACTTCGATCGGTTCTCATTAATCTCGATGAAATTCTCGAAGAACTTTAGTCTCATTCGCTACAGATCGATAGTTGAAAGTTTGAACGTTTTCTTGTTTCCTCACCAACTTGTTATTCATCATTAACTTTTCTCTTATGACGAGAGTAAGTTGAGAATTATTGAAAAAAGAAAATGGGAGAAGATAAAAGAAATATTGAGAATTATCTCTAAATTTATATAATTTCTAATGTCATCCATCTGATACTCAAGCGGAATATGGAGAATGTTTTATTCGAAAGAAATCATTAGAAAATTTCGCAGCTAATTGTTAGGATCTATTTTTAGAAATTTCTTCAAATATGTTCCTCATGTTTGCCTTTTTTTTTTGAAACAGAACAATATCGAAATAAAAAGGCGAAACGACGAAAACCGATTTCGATAGAGAAAATAAATAGGAAGAAAAACGATCTTTTCTTATTGAACTATTTTTCCCACTAGGTTCCTACTTCTCATGGACATCGAAGGAATGACGACGACGATGATGTTTCTACTTTGGCTGTTTCTGCTCTCTGAAAATCTTTTTAACTTTTCCTTTCACGAGACAATTATTTCATCAGTTTTCCTCAAAAATATTTCGATGACAATAGATAAGTCGCATCATCTTGCGAAGAAATCAAGATCCGTTTCACAACATCAGCGAAAAAATAATATTTCCTTCACGATGATGAGATTCTCGTCGTCATATCTTTGATACATGTCAAATTTATAAGTTTTCCTAATGGGCGGGATCGATGTATGGTGAGAGAGAAGAAGAAGAAATGATAAATATAAATTTTATTTTTCTTTAAAATCTCTCCGAATTCATTTAACTTTATTTCTCGCAGTTTTCGGCGAATTGGAATTTGAGTTGCCATTCTTTCGTAGTGATGGCAGTTTTCGGTTTTCCATCGACGTCTTCACTCGACCATTTCGATGGAATGTTTTCCCCGAACGTTTCGTTTCGTTCAGTTGAATAATTTTTGGGGAAAGTGTTTTATTCGTTTTGGCAGTTTGTGGAATTTTCATTAAAGATTTATTTGGCAATGCGATAGAATTTGTTGTGACAGTCGGATACGTCGCTCGAGGAGTGGAAAGACGACTTTTCCTACAAGTTCGTCTCGTTATCTTCCGATCGAATTCGATGGCTTTCATTTCATTATTCTTCTTCTGTTCGATCGTTTCATGATGTTCTTTACATTTGAGATAACTGATATATTCCAATTGTATCACCTCGTCATATGGTTTACATTCGAAACTTTCATCATTAATCATTAGATGTCCATTCGTCAACATTTCTTGTCGAGCTTCGAAACAATTCATGGTAATAATCCATCGGTTGAAGAACCAGTCAGAATCCAAGACGATACATCTTGGCATGAATTCGATTTTAACGGCGAAAAAACGAATATTTCCTTTCTCATCCAAATGATTCTCATTCGCTTTCTCATCATTCTCAATCATTTTTCTTGCGCTGACGAGATGTGGCAATTGTTTCAAATGATCACGAATCGCTTGTGCGACATGAATATGAGAGAATTTCATTCCGGGTGATTCAATTAGAATTGTATTCGGTTTCCTTTCTGGTGGTCCCTGAAACCACAATTGTTTTAACGTTTCGATTTTCTGTCTCAAATTCTCATGTTGATTCTTTTGTTGTAACTTTTGTTTTAGTTTTTGTTGTTTATCAACGAATGATTTTAAATTCGTAATAATTTGTCTACAAAATAAATTATATAAGATAAAATAAAATATATTAATTTTAAATAATGAGAAAAAAAACCGGAAATCTACACCACAAATATGGTAGAGAGTTAATAAGTACTCGGTGATTATCAGAATCTTCTCTCGACGATGGTGCACAACATTTGCATTGTTCGTCAATTCGTCGTGCAATTTCCGTAATTGTTGGATGATGACGTGATTCTCATCTATCAATTTATTTGTTATTCCCATTTGAGATAACATGATCAATTCTTTAATATCTAATTTATCTTCAACGATCATATCTCGAATTTCTTCACGACATTTGAGTTGTTGTACATTTTCTAATTTTTGTCTAATTTGTCGTTGGTACTTGTTGGATTTGGAGAATTTGTTAACGAACTTATTTCGACTAATCTTCTTTGGGGAGATTATTCCAAGAGAATAACATTCGTCGATAAATTCCTTATCCGTTTTCGATAAACAGTTTAATGTTCCGTTCGAGAGTTTGGGAGAATGTTGAAGTAAAGAATTCGTTGTGTTTTTCTGATTAATGAGATTCAATTTTTTCTGCTGGTGCAATTGAATAATGTTGGATAAAGTTGTTCGAGTGGTTTCACCCAAATCAACTTGATCGCCCAATTTCTGCAAATGTTCCAGTCGTTCCATGAGGAGTTTGGTAGGACGAATACTACCAAGTTTGATGAGTCGTTTCGCCTTTTCACTTTCGGAAAGTGAATTGTTATTGGAGAGATTTCCATCTTCTATTTCAATGTCCATTTGAGAGTGATGGAAATCGAGTGGACTATTCACACGTTTTATAGGAAGTAGCTGAGAAGACGAACTATTGTCGACAGGAATTTCATCATTTTTCTCGTCTATTAGCGAACAATTAGGAACGGGAAAGATTGTCGAATCGAAACATGAATAATCATCTTCCGTTTGATGGTAATTCTTCTCTTTCTTCTTTTCGTAAAAATTAAATTTTTCATTATTTTCTTCGCGGTCATTTGGAAAATGAGTGAGGAAGAATTGCTTTTGAGTGGGAGGAAGTGGATCTGACTCTTTGACTGTCTCCAACAATTTATTACATTTCGATTTCTTCGACTTATTCAACAAAGTACTTTTAAGTGATTGTTGAGTCTGTTGGAGAAGTTGAAAACGGTTTTCGAATTCCTGAATTTCATCAATCTCAAATGGATCATTCAACGACAATTTCTCCGTTTTTGATGTACATGGACGTGTCTTTCTTCTTAACCGACATTTATTGGGATGTGTCTGATATTTTTGGAATGTGATGAAATTCTTTACAATGTTCGACGTGTATTCCTGAGGGAGAGGTGGATGATCATTTTTTTTGTTTAATGGTCGTTCCAATGAATGAGATTGTCTGGAATATAAATCGATTTGTTGACAATTGAACGACGAATCGAACTTATCATTTTGTAGCTTCATATCCGATTTGGATGATTCATACATCTTCCCATTCCAATTCTCATTGAGAGATGATAAAGAAACTTTCGAAATTGGATAAAGATTTTTCGTATCTTCTAAATTGATGAAAACGGATTCATGTGATAATTGGGGTTGATTACTCGTCGTCAAATGAGAAGAAGATGTTGTGTTATATTCAGTTAAATCATCGTCCGATGTTTCTGATTCATGAAATTTTATTTCCGTCTTATATTTCTTATCATAAGCATCGTTATGCTTATCATTACAATTGTTGTTGTTGTTGTTATTCTTCGAATTCTTATTGGAATGTGGAAGTGGTAGATTGTGGAAGAATAAAAGTCGTTTGTTCCGTTCGCTTGAATTGTTTCTATTTATCAAACGACTCTCCCTTGTATCCACAGGAAAGAATTTATGATTTGAGGAAGTAATCATGTCAGTTTTTTTTTTAAAGAAATTTTTAATATTCGATTCCAATAGAAACTTTTCGGTATTCTTACAAATGTCTTGTTTGCTGACATTCTCCTCATTTTTATTGTTATTCCACATGAAATAAGGCGAGTTCTTCTTTCTATTATTATTCTCATTCTCGTCATTGGGGAAAATTTCGGAATAATCGGACGAATCTTCGTTCAATATATCAATCTCATTCCATCTCGTATGATCTGGTTCGAATACACGTTGGATTGCTGAATTACGTGGAATTTCTATGTTTAATGTTCGGAGGATGTTTGCTTGACTCGACGTTGGCATAATAGTTCCAATGTCTTCACGAAACAAAGTTTATACTTTTCAGTTTATCGACATCAAGTAAAAACCAAATAAGTAATATAGATGTTCTTATTCTAAAAATCTTAAAGAAATGAAATAACAAATGAAAATGAAAAAGAAAAAAAAGAGAAACAAAGAAAGTATAATGAATTCCAAAACAAAAAAACTGTTTTCTCCAAGAAATCTTTCTTTTTTCAAAATTCCAATCAAATTTATTTTCAATATTTATTAGAGAACATTACCATATAATTCCTACCATTACCATCAGTCACGATTCTATTAGTAGTTACTTGATATTTCTCCCTCATTCAATGAATCGTCACTAATTTCTTGTGAGGAAAATGCATCAAAAAAAACGACTCATTAAAATTCGATCGTTGCAGTTAAAGGGCAGAAATGTAAAATGAGAACGATCTTCCAATTTCTCATTAATAAGATCTCGTGAAACCTTCAGGTTTGATCGGCTCGCTGCTTTTATTACTTCCCCTTCTTCTCGATCTCTTTCTTCATTTTTTTTCGAGTAGGAAGTAGAATGTGGTTAAACTAGTTTCCTTTCTCTAACGGAATTGGTGAAAGTTATTAAAACGCATGATATTTATGTAATCACTTTTTCAACAACTTTCTTACACCCAAATGAAATTATTTCATTCAATAATACTCAAGTACTTAAATTACTTTGATGGTTAAACTTTTCGATTGGAGAATTGAGACATTTGACAATAAAATAAATTTACCGAATAAAAATTCATTGAAATTTATGAATTACTTATCAATTAAATTGATTAATACGAACTTTCCATTTCTCACTCTGTCCACTGATTGTTTGTTACATAAACAAAGGCGAAAATAATTTCACAATCGAGTTTCTATTCACATCCGTTAGTCTCCCTTTCGAGAGCAAATAAACTTTCCTTCGGTTATCCCAAACGGTATTCTCCTTCCAGTCATGGAAATATTCTTCTCCTACTTCTTCATCATTGTCCTTACTTCTTAATCTTGACACGACTTCTATTTATTCTCGACGAAGAAATTTCGATTTCAATAAATTAGACAGCAGCTCAACTAATTTTTGTATCTTCGTTGAGAAATATATAATGGTATAAAGGTAATGGAGAAAAAGAATTCTGAATAAAATGGAAAGATGTCAATTTGACTTGAAACTTTCCGAAACCGATTCCTCCCTACTTCTTCCCTTATATAATTTGTCAACATCATTTGTGATATTTTCTCCTAATAATATCCGACTAATATGTCGACGACCTTTCTTTCATATAATCTTCTCTCAATGAACGAAGTTTTTGATGGACAGTATTGAAAAATATGCGAATTCGGATATGCCGATACTTCTCGTCTTATACGATTTCCTTCTTAACTGAAATTCGTCATAAACTTTTTACGATTTTCAACAGGATTATGTTAAAGGCTAATTTACATCTATCGTAGTAGAGGCATGGGACGATGATGATTGTTTATTATGATGCATCATCGTCATCATCTTCCTTTTGAAATTTCAATGTTTTCCTTCATCTTTCCCATTCACACGATAAAACAAATAAAAATTTCATAAAATACTTTTATTTGGAATAATTCTGAGGGAAAAGATGATGACTCACAAGATCGGAATATAAATAAAGTTCCTTCTCACAAACAAATAAATAAAAAAAAACAATTTGAGACTTTTTTCATAGATACGGAAAATTGGAAAAATTTAATTTCCAAAAAAACATTTATTGGTTTCATTTTAATTTGATGGAAATAAGAGATTATATAGAATTATAAGAAAAATTCCGAACTTTTTTTGTGGAAATAAATTTTCTTTAAATAAAAATTCGAAATATTTCGTGGAATAAAATTTTCTTTAAATTGATATCTGGAAATTTTACAGAATAAAATTTTCTTCATATAAAACTCCAGAAATTTTGAGGGATAAAATTTCCTCTAAATAAAAACTCGAAAACATTTGGAATAGATGAATAAAAACTCGGCGAGGATAGAAAACTAGAAATGTTCTTCTAAAATGAAAAACTAAGAGAAAATGGGGATAAAACGGAAAGAAAATTGGATAAAGTAAAATAATGAGATTTCTTGTTTTTTTTCTTATTTCTAATGAGTTAAAATAAAAACATAAAATTAAAATAATGAGATTGTGTCATTCGAAAATATCGATAATATTAGCTCGACGTTCCAATGAGAAATCAAGTGGTAAATTCCATTTGTAGTGAGATAAACGATCGAGATGTGGAAAAATATCGGCGAATGATTGTTGACGAACATAACTCCATTCCGTATAATATTCTTCAACGAACAAATCGGAATAACGGAATAATAATTTGAAGTAATCTCCAAGACGGTTTTCATTTAATGACTTTGAAACGAATGCTTTGAATGATGATGATGCTAAAGTAGAAAAAATGGAATGATAAGTATCGAGAGCATGACGTGGAAATGGTCGTCGACGACGATACAATTGATGGACCGAATCGATTGTTGTTAATAAATTCTCTTTAATTGTAATAGGTCTAGATCCTTCGACGGTGATAGTGAATGCTTCCGAGAGTTTTCTTGGTGCCGATTCGATATATGATTTTCCGTTCTGGAAAAAAATATTTAAAAAAAAAATTTTTTTGTAAAAAAAAAACTTTCTTATCGAAATATTTCAATAATAAACGCCATGCTGTCATTTCTTTTCCATGAATCTCAAATGTGGTATTTGAAGAGAAACAACCGAATAATCCAGATTGATTTTTAGAATAATTCTAGAAAAAAAAATTTTAAATAATTTTATAAAATGAATTAATTAATAATAAAATATAAATAAAAATATAATTTAACTTCATTTATTGATTCAGTTAGTCCATGTTCAACTAAAATTTGGAGTGCTGGAATGAACTCTTTTCTGACACAATCGATAACCGATTCTGGAGTTCTCTCATTCGCCAAATGAATTCCACTATCGTCTTTCGATTGTTCATTGGAATCGTTTAATAATTTTTCATTTTCGTTCGAATTATCTTGATGATCTTGAGATTGTTGCATGATTAATCGACGACGATGATTGGGAATATATTCCACCTTTTCTAATTGATAACTTCGACATAATTGAATGAGACGATCAGTGACGATTTCGAATTCGGCACGAATATCTCCCCAATGATTTTCGGCTAATGGATTCTTAAATTTCATTTCTTTCATATTTCTTAAAATTCTCTTCTCACGTAATTGATTTTCTTGATCTTTCTTTTGTTGTTTATTCTTTTGAGAGAAATCAACCGTTTTCTTTGTCAAATAACTCATAAGTAATAATTGTAACATTTGGAAATTAGTTTTTAAATGTAGAAGAGATTTCTTCTTTGATAAATTATTTCTCTTTTGATTTTTGAATTGACGGAAGATATCTTCGAATTCATTTTGTGATGATTTCTCATCATGGAATTGATTGTCTGATGATTCATCGATTAAATTAGAGATTAATCGACGAATTCTTTCCTCTGTAATTTTTGTGTGATCTGTTTGAGATTGACGTTTCAATTCGTTCCACAAATCATCAATATTATTCGATTTATTATGATGATGATCGTTTGGTAAATCTTCATCAACCATCATCTCATCATCCGAATCAAGAAAGACACTATTATTTATAGTGGAATTGTCGATTGATGGTGCAATTGATGATTTTTGTAATTCATCAAATAATTCTGTTGGAATATTAAATTGAGAGATCTGTTCCAATTCTTCAATGAGCGATTTCTTCTCCATATTGTCATTGTCGATTAAACGTTTAATTCGATATTGAATTTCATTGAAATCCTGCACCAATTTCATGATGGATTCAGATAAATGATTTCCTCCACCACTACCATCTTCACTCTCCTCACTCTTATTAGACAATTTCTCGAATAAAGGATTCTTCCGATATTTCATCGAATGACTATAATCAGCCGGATATGCTGACGTCGATGATTGAATCGGTGCCGATGTTGATAAATCATCAAACGGTTGTGGAAATGTTTCTCTTTCACCTTTCTGATTTTCTTGAACATAATAAAGCAACGTCTGAGCGTCTAAATCTTTACGAAAAGTGTTGAGATAATCAGGTTGGACAACGGGTTGAATTGATGATAATGGTAAATTATTTTCTTTCGTCAACTCATCAGGAATCGATTCGTTTGAATTATTCTTCGATAATAAAGGCGTATGATATTTGGTGGTTAATTCTGATTTGAAATTTTTCTCTTCCATTTCTTCATCAATTTCATCTTTCTTATATTTTTGTGGTTTGACGAAATCGAACGTCGTATGATTAATTGATGATATCAAATCTGGTGTCATCGATTTAAACACACGTTGCTCTTGTTGTTGTTGTTGTGGATTATGAGTTAATGGAGATTTATTATTCGTTCTCAATTGATTGATATCGATTAAATTATTGGGATTTATCGATGAAGTTGAATGAGCATGACGTCGAGTTAAACGATGTCTGTTTTCTAAATCGATTTTCGATAGAAAATTATTTTCATGAACTTCCTCCAACATCCTACTGTACAAGAAGAATGAATTTCAAAAGAAAAAAAGATGTGCAAATTCTACTGATAATGTTAATTTACATATCACTTCCTTCTTCATATGGAGCGCGACATATTCAATACATTTATATATTTCTCAGAAAATCAAAGCTAAAGAATTCGTTTCAATTTATCTTTTCAACAACGAAACATTTACTAATTCTTCTTTCAGCTTACTCTCTTCGACCTTCGAATAATGAATATTTTTATCCTCCTCTATTTTCATCTATCCTTCTATATATAGATATATTTATCTGAAAACTATTCCTTTCAAATTTAAAACATTATTTTCATTTTCATAAGGATCTATTAATAAATTTTTATAAGGTATTAAATATTCAATTTCCCCCTCACAAAATTTCAAATTTGAACTTAAAATCATTAACACGAATGACGACTTGAGAAAAAGGAGTGAATATACATTAATGGTATAGAATATATATTAAGAATTCTTTATTGATATCAAACAAAAGTTAATAAAATTTTATGGTCATTAAACTCAAAATTTTACACAAGATTCGCATAACTATTCCCGAATTTTCCCATATATTCCGACCACATCTGCTTCTCACTACTTAAGAATTCCGGACAAAATTTCTGAGATTTACATTTGATTTCAACTCGAATTCTATAAAATTTGATAATAATATAAACAAAGTAACACAAAGTGAGAGTAACTTGTAGAAGGTGAGTGAACCCATTTGACGGTTATATGGTGAGCGTAATGGAATGTTGGATGAATGAAATAGTTTATGAATTTCTTCTTTGCTCATTCCTCGATTTGTTAAACAGATTTGCGTGATTTTATGCATAAATGCATCATGATCAAAATTTTCGAATTCGTCATTCATTTTATTGGATAATCGTAAAAGACTTTCTTTTTTTTTATATTGTTCAATACAGTTCAAATCAGTTTCCGTCATCAATTGTACGGATGACGGATAGAACCAATAAGTGGCAAATAAGACATCGACAAATCTCGAATTAGACTTATTAGCTACAATCGTTCCGGTGGAAATGATACGTTGCACTCCACCATCATCATGGTTTCCAACATGACGTTTTTTCCTGTTCTGATAAAGCAGATCGTCTTCCTCCGAATAAAGTTGTTGAAGATCAGTCATCGTCCATCTATTCTCAATGAATTTATTGTACGATTCCTGGAATTGGGGAAAGCGTTTCAGGAATTTTTTAGTTGCCTTTTCCGAATCCATCACAATCGAATGTTCACGTTTAACATTTTTGGATGAATCATAAATTGCATAATTTTTTGACATATAATTATTTCTTAACAGATAACGAGAGAAACCGGTAGAATTGAATCGATTTCTACAAAAATCTGTACGAATCGCTTCATGAGTTGTCACATTTCCGATAACGGAAAATTTTTTATTCGATTCATTGTCGATTTGACAATCCAGTTGCCAGAAAAGAAAGAAATCTGAACGTTTTCCATTCATTTGACTAGTGATGGTTAATGGTGACGATTGAGCACCAAGATGATCGATTAATAAATTTTTTATTAATTTCCCACTTTTCCCATCAATAACATCTGTGACAGATGATGAATAGAATGGATAACCTGAACCGATTTGATTATGAACAAGAATTGATAATTCTCCATTTTTCCAATATCCGATAGATGGTGTAGAATAACTTTCTGCCGATTTCTTCTCATATTTCCATAAAATTTTACGAACATTCTTCTCACCATCTAATGCCACAGTAGTTCCGTTAAAAGTGGTAAAAATGATATCATTATAACCATCACCATTAATGTCGACGATGATTGGTGGGGTCATTATTCCTTTTTTATTATCAGACCATAATTCGACGGCATTCTCCACTAAATCAGTTTCACTTTCAAAACGATTTGATTGGAACCAGATTGATAACGGAATTATCCAAAGAGCACCACCATGAGTTTCACCACCCGTTCCAATTAACAAATAATCGTCTGCAGTACCAAAAAATTGTTTGGAATTTGTAATTTTTGAAAATTTTGAATAAATTACTGGGGAATAATAACTTTCTTTCGCAACTGGACCTGGTACGAATTTTGATGAAATTATTTCACCAGTTCTCCCACTAAATATCAGAATGATCCCACGTCGTTTCTCTTTTTGGTCGGGATGTCTGATCGGATCACCACCATGAATTTGCACTATATCTGGTACTTCGTCATTATCGATATCGATGATATATTGAGGAGTATACAAATTCATAATATGATCTCGTTTAGATGAATCGAAGAACCAGATCTTCTTTCCATTTCTTCCACTAATCGCTTCGAATGTTCCACCTCTACCAGCCGCTAAACAATCTTTTATTTCATCGCCATCTAAATCAACTTGACAATTCAATGAGTAAATTTCGTGCGAATGTGAATATTTCTTCCACAAAATCTCACCAGTCTGCCCATTGATTGCTAAGATTCCTCCCCCACAATTCAGTCTTTTATCTTCAGTTTTCTCATCGATTTGTTGTTGAACGATCTCCGGGAAATAAATTAAACATTCGATTTGTAAAGAGACTAGAGCATCTAAATTCGTTCCAAAACCAATAATATAATCTTCCACTCCATCGTCGTTAACATCAACTAATCTAATTGCTGATTCGGTACTTATTCCAGGAATAGTTTTACTGTACAAAATTTCATGACGAATATGAAATTTGTCGATCGGATCATTCAATCGAAAATGAAGGAATTGTATAAAGTAGATGAAGCAAACTAGTACAACTATTGATAGAAGAATTATTAATAAAAATTGGAGATATCTCGACGATAATTTATGTCCTTTCCGTATTATGGTTTCGGGATTTAATGCTGAAATTGAACGAAATGCATCAACTGCTATTTCGGCATTATCGTCTTCATCTTTGTTGGAATTGGATGGAAATAGAAAAATGACATCTTCTTCTGAATCGGCTGATAAGTTTCTGTATTTTACAGTTTTCATCTTTTTTTTTCAATTTCTCATCATTTCACATTTCACATCAGTTTTTTTTTGACGAATTAGAAATATCGATTTTTATTTCTAGAATTTTTTTAGAAATATAGTTAAAATTATATTTCCGTAATTGCCAATTCGTCTAATCTGATATGACATAATATTGAACAATTGACATTCAGAGATAACGGTTAATTTCCATATTTCCCATCTTTCACATCGGTAACGGATTATAAGAAAAAAGCTTCAAGTGATAATAATACATTTGAATTTTATTCATAGGAAATTGTTTCATGTGAATTCTACCAACTGTAATAGGAAAACTTAAGTGGATTTTGAAACACATTGAACATAATTTGAACTAAATGAGTTTTTTATTATTATTTTATAATCACAAAAATTAACATTAATTACAAAACATTAATCGATATATTATATTAGGTTAATAGTTCTTAAGTTCTTTTTCAACATGAAACAATCGATTGATTCTGTTGATGACCAATTAGAAATGGATAAATTTAAATAAATTTATGTTAATTTTCTTTAATTTTTCAATTATTGAATAATTTAATAAAAATTGTTGAAGAAGAATTAAAAAGTTTTATTTCATTAAAAACGGTTAATGAATTATTCGAATAATTAAATTAAATAATGATGAATATGGAGAGAAGATGAAAGACATTGAAAACGAATTAAATTAATTTGACGAAATATATTGAAAAGAAAAATTAGTCAATTTGAGCAAATACTAACTAATTAATTGTAAGTTGATTGAAAATAATACTAATTATTGTTCGTCTTTCAGACCAGCTAATAATTGATCGCATGTCTTCTTAGCGTCACCAAGTAACATTGAAGAATTTGATTTGAAAAATAATGGATTATCCACAGCTGCATAACCGACACCCAGTGTCCGTTTCATGACTATGACTTGTTTCGAATTCCACACTCTTAAGACAGGCATTCCTGCGATTATGGAATTGGGATCATCTTCAGCTGCCGAATTCACAGTGTCATTCGCACCGATAACTAACACTAGATCTGTTTCTTGGAAATCATCATTAATTTCTTCCATTTCTTCCACCTGATCGTATGGAACACCAGCTTCAGCTAACAACACGTTCAATTGCCCAGGCATTCTACCAGCTACTGGATGAATTCCAAATCGCACTTTCTTTCCTTGTTTACCCAAAATGGAAACCATTTCAGCTAACGGATATTGAGCTTTAGCAACAGCTAAACCATAACCAGGAACAATGATAATCGAATTAGCATTTTGCATCAAGTCCACCGTGTCCCTAATACTCACTTCCGTATGAGAACCTTCAATTGCTTTCGGTTTTCCACCACCAGTAGAATCAGTACCAAAACCACCAAGAATAACATTTGGTAATGATCGATTCATAGCTCGACACATAATGTAGGAGAGAATAGCACCCGAACTACCAATTAGAGCACCGACGACTGTCATCAACGAATTGTTCAACATGAAACCTTCGGCGCATAACGCCCAACCAGAATATGAATTTAAGACGGTGATAACCACTGGCATATCTGCTCCACCAATTGCTGCTGTTAATGTAACTCCCATAATTGATGACAAACTGGCGGTACCACCTAACATCCAGAGACCAGTCAATAAATCGGAAGTAGAAGAATAAATACTTAAAGCGGCAACATTTCCCAATAATAAAGCTGAATTGATTAGATGTCGTCCAGGCAAGAGAAGTGGATTCGATTTCAATACTCCTTGTAATTTCCCATAAGCAATGAGACTACCACTAAATGTAATACCACCAATGAATGATCCCAAAAATAAAGAGGTTCGAATAACATCATCATTAATATCGAAATCACTTCCTAAATAATGACCGATACATGTCAAGACGGCTGCGGCACCAACAAACGAATGAAAAGCAGCAACCAATTGAGGAAGATCAGTTATCGGAATTTTCTTTGCTATCGTTGAACCAACAATACCACCAACACCCAATGTTCCAATGATTTGTGCTAATAAAGCTGGAGATGGTTGCATTATTCCAATTGTGGCGGCTAAACCCGTTGATACTCCAATTATACCCAAACTATTACCCAAACGAGCTGATGGTTGGCTAGATAGACCACCAAGTGCTCCCACACAACACAATGATGCTGCAAGATAAGCAGCGCTATGAATTTCATCATATCCCAAATAATGTCCCATACCATAAGTGGCTAATGTTGAAGCGGCAGCGATTGCATAAAGTGAATTATATTCGGGTGGATCAGTTGATCTTTTAAACATATCTAACATTCTTTGTGTTATGACGAAACCACCACCGATATTAACTGCTGAAAGAAATGTGGCCAATGCAGCCATCGATTGTGCGGTAGTTGATGGATACATTTCACCTCCCATTATTAACATGCCACCAACAGCCGTAATTCCACTGATTGCATTAGTCACCGACATGAGAGGAGAATGTAGAGCGGGAGTCACATTCCATACAGTATGGTAACCAATGATACCAGATAAAACAAACGTCGATGTCATGGTAGTAAATTGGACGTGCGGAGAAATGATGCCCGTACCAACAATCGACGACAGACCAACCGCATATAATGAAGCTTTTTTCAAATACTCTTGAAAATAATTCGGCTCGGTTTTTATTATCTCCGACTCAACTTCTTTTGGTGGTGTTGTGAGAGGTGTCAGTGTTTTTGATTTTATTGGAGCCGGCCATAATAATTCACCGTTATGTGTAACAGTAGCACCTCGAACAACTTCATCGTTCAGATCCACAAAGAATTCGTCTTTCGAATTCATCGATTTTATCAAATTCACCACATTATTCGCAAACAAAGTTGACGATTGGGCTGGAAGTTGACTCGGTAAGTCAGTCGAACCGATATGTGTAATATTTGTCTTGACGTCAGTATAAATTTTACCTGGAATTGTCGATTCTATATTACCACCCGTCTCAGCCGCTAAGTCAACTGTAACCGATCCCGGTTTCATTAAAGAAATCATTTCTTCGCTAAATAGAACTGGTGCTGTCTTTCCTGGAATTAAAGCGGTTGTAATTAGAATATCAATTTCTTTACATTGTTTCCTAAACAAGTCCATTTCTGCATCGATAAAAGCTTGAGACATTTCTTTTGAATAACCACTACCATCTTCTCCTTCTTCCTTGATGTTAACTGTCAGGAATTGTGCTCCCATACTCTCCACTTGTTCCTTCACTGCCGCTCTCGTATCAAATGCCCTTACAATTGCTCCCATATTTTTAGCGGTCTGAATCGATGCCAAACCAGCCACACCTCCTCCCACCACAAGAACTTTTGCTGGTGGAGTTTTTCCAGCTGCAGTCATTTGTCCAGAAAAGAACCGACCGAAATGATTAGCTGCTAATACAACTGATTTATATCCCGAAATATTCGCCATTGAACTCAATACATCGAACGATTGTGCACGACTGATACGAGGTATGCAATCTAGTGCAATTGATGTAACATCATTGTTTATTAGAGCATCAACTATCTCTTGATTACGAGCAGGATATAACAGACTAAACAATACGGATGATGGTGAGAACGAAGAAACCTCCTTCAATCGAGGTGGTTGCACCTTTATCAAAATATTCGAGTCTTTCACATCATCTCTGATTGACCCACCAGCTAGTTCGTACTCTTCGTTCGAGAACTCGGCTAGCAATCCTGCATTCTCCTCAATTGCTACCTTGTAACCAATCTTACTCAACGTTGCAACTGCAGTTGGTGTTAAGGCAACTCGTTGTTCATTTACCGATTGCTCTTTAGGGACGCCAATAGTGACTTTATCGATGCGTCGAGCTAATCGAGTCACATTCAATTTGTTCGCGAAAAATTTGGAGAATCGAAACATTTTACTTCTCAATCGAAATTGAATATAAGATGAGCAAGTAACAATTGTGGCAGCTTGTTGATAATAAACAAAGTTGAGAAGACTTTGGTAATTTATGGAAATAGAAAGCGCAAAAATTTTATTGAATTTATCAACTACTGTCTTCTAAATGAATAGCTTCCGACCAAAATTGAACTGTCAACGAAATTCATTTTCTTTCTCAATCCGTTTATCTACCAAATGGACTTCCAAATGTGACTGAAGTACAACACATAGTCGTAGTAGTACAACTAAAATTTAAAATTTGTTAGAGAATTATTATTGATGAATTGAGGGTACATCTCTCCACTTCACTCAATTCTCTCTCTCTTTCTCTCTCTCTCTCTTTCTCCTTCTCTATAACGTGCAAAGATAATCAATTTCCCACAAAAGAAACTGAAGAAAAAATTGTTATTCTACAAATGTTTTATTACTTATCACCCATTTATCGTTAGGGATGCATGCGAAACAATTTAACGGAGAAATCAAAAATTTTTCTTCAAAAATACATTTTCCTAAATTAAAAACACATTCTCTCCCATTCTTTTCTTGGGTCGTTATCAACTTTCTTGTCGTCGATTCCAACAATTCCATTAATCTTTTATTCCGATTATTTATGGTCTCCCATATCAATTAGTTTTCATTAATTATTGTTTAATAATCGAAAGTTCTGAAAAGTTCCACGAAAGAATTATGGAGAAACTTTCGATAATTTCAATTTAAACTTAAATTAAAATTTGAAGGAATTTATGTAACATTATCGATTTACATTTGTTAATTAAATTATTGGATGTTTGGAGGAAAATATTTGGATTTGCCTCCTACATCATTTGCTGGAGTCATCAATCGGATTACACCGAGTATTTGTGAGTTTTAAGTAGTTAATAATTATCTTTTATTAGTAAATTGATTTTTTTCCAAGTCATATTAGGAGAAAACAGAGACTTTTCCTTTAGTCGTCGCAACACTTGAAAATGTGAAAAGAAACCTTATTTACTTCGATATTCCACGATTTGTATATACTGGAGATGTAGCTTTCCGTCATCAAACTCGATGAGAAATAAATAGAAAACTAATGAACGAAAAATTACGATGACGATGAACTAAAGGAAACGTTGTTTGAACACTGAATACGATCGATTTATTTATTTATCGATTATTATATTATTGATTTATTTAGTTATCGATTTATTTTAACGTTCAAGTATAATCGTCATCAACCATTCATTTTTCTTATTTGGCATAATTCTCAATTCAATTCTTATTTAGTGAAATACCTACCATTCTTACATTTTCTTATCCTTATCACATTCTCACCTCTTGTCATGTCAATCCTGTCTTCACAAACGGAATATCATCGATTTCAACTGATAATCATTATTAATGAATCATTATAACTGTCTGATAATTCAGAATTATTGATCATGAATTATAATCTTCCGTTTAGTACGAGTTCTTTTCCCCCAACTTCATTCTTTCGCGCATAGCAACATTGTGTATATAAAAGTGAGGAATATTTATGAATGTTTATCGGTTTGGTGTCTAATGACTGTTGATAAATTCATATAATGATTTCATAACAATCTTCGACATACTTTCTTCCGTAATCTTAATATGTAGTTCTGTTTGAAAGGAATATCTGAAATTCAATCCATCTTCATTGTCAAATGAGATAATGATATTTGTTTGTCATATTTATGTAATAATCGAATCGAAAATAAGAAATATCGAAAAATATCAAAACATATTCTTTATGATTAAATTATACATCAAACTAATTTGATTTATGATATGTCGATGAAAATCGATTATTTCGATCATTACACTTAACGAATGGGAAATTATTAAAGTGACAATTTCATTCGTATAGACAAACCATTTTGTGGTTCAAATCGGTGAAATATAAGTTATATTATATAACTGAATAGATGGATGTGAGAATGACCGTCAAATTTTTTCAGTCGTCATCGTCGTCGAAATCAGTTGTTGGAACTGAATAATGCTGTCTGGAAATTATGAGGGAAATATAGTCAATGGAGCATACATCCGCTGACAACAGATGAATTGGGTGTCAGTTTAGGAAATAACTAATGAAAAAATAAGAGTATTAATCGAATTATTATATTTGACGATTTTCAATTTCAAATGTAAAATATTCATATTCATGCAGATATGTGTATGATATCGTGAGTATGATATAGAGAGGACGTGATATAGAGAAATTATCAAGATAGTAGCCAATTGCATACTTTTCCGGTTTCGACGGTATTATCTCTTCTATATTTCTCATTTAATGAAAAATTCGCAAGCGAATTCACCGACACACAAAGACACATACACACACACAGACACACGTCAATCGAAGACAAAATGTTATTTACAGAGATAAATTTCGGTCTTCCGTACGCGATTGTCATCATCATAAGGTAATGGAAGTTATCGAAGTTGAAAGAGATATATTATAGCATGAAATTTATTTTTTTTCCGTTCAAAGAAGAAATGCACATATCTATGGCAATTGAGGATGACATACGTCGTTCTTCTTCAAACAGACTGACCGAATGTCGATGCTTTAAATGTCAATGATCGTCATAGAGTGGAAGTGAGAGAAAATATACTTATGTTTGTAAAATATGAATATATCAGATGTATAATTGGTATTTTATGCACACCAACTAAATAGAAGAGTACATGTGCAAATAAACCATCTTTTATTTGATCCAGATGTGTATAATTCGCCGAAATTCTCCCTCAAAATATTTTCCAGATGTAATTGTTATAAATGTAGGTATTCTCCTTTTTTCTATCTCTATTCTGGTGTTAAAAATGTAAATTCAGTTTTCTTTCCATTTTGAGATTTTCTGAGTTATTAGAATTTTGTTTATTCTTTTTTAATTTCTCCTTTTGAAGAATGTTAACGAATTTTAAGGTTTTTTTTGGATTTTCCATATTCTTCAAATTTAAACTTACCCTTTTAGGCCGTTTTGGGTTTTAAGATATAATTTAAAATTTAAGGTTCTAACGTTTTTTTCAAATTTTACATTTCTGTCAATTTTTTCAGTTTTATTATTTTATAATGATTTTATTATGAAACAAAAATTGGAACTACAGAATGTTCTACACTGTTAAATGAATCTTCTACCTGACTGACATCTGAAAAAGAATTTTAGATGATGGATGTTCTCCTGTCGTTAGAATTACAGGGAATATACAGAATGTATTTGGATTTAATGTCAGTTAGAATTGTAAAGTTGAAATTTAGTACGTACTAAGCTGTTATAGTAGTAGTAATAGTTATAGTACTACGCTCATTCACATTAAGGACAATATGACTATCCTTAAAATTTGTATTGAGGATATGATAATGAAATTTATTTTTTATTCTATTTCGGATAAGACATATCAATTGGGAATATGTATATTTTGATTTAATATATGGACGTATGGGGAACATACATCGTATATGAGAGGAGTGGAAATGCTTATAGTATAGTTCGTATGTGAAGTGACTGTGGTGTAAGTGTAGGTGGTAGTGAGGGTTCTATATGTAGAAAGGTTAATGATAAGAATAATGATAAGGAGAAAGAATTAGATATTTAATGATGCAGATGGATGTGAGGGGTGAGGGGAAATGTAGAGGGGAGGAAGAATAGAGAAAATGACGAAAATGGATGAAGATGATGTGATAGACAATATGTATGTACGGAATTACATTTCGTTATTTTTCTGCGCGCTTATTTCATTCCTTCATTCGAATCAATTCCCTCCAGTTTCTTCAGATGTCTATATGAATTACGAATTACGGAAGATGCCATTGGCATTAAAAAATGGAAAGCAGATGCATGATGTACATATGCTTCATTATATTATTCTCTATTCGTAAATGATGCATATTCGGAGAAGTTGTTGGGAATGGAGAGTTGAGTTCTCCCTCTCTACTTCAGGAATGATCGTTCATATCTCAGGATTGATAGAGAATGAGAATTTCGGTTCTTCTTTTTCTTTTCTTTCTTTCCAACGACAATTTCCACGATAATAGCAGCAACACAAGAATAGGAATGATAATATGATGATGAAGGAAAATAAGTTAAATTATCAAACAAATTCTCCTTGCAAATACACATTCATCCACAACGACATTCGACGCCAACGAACAAAATCATCTTCCATTATAATGAGAATTTCCTTTCTTTCTTTGCACGATTTCTTGTCATTATTTACTAGTATCGCTTGAGAAAGAAGTATCTATTCCTTCTCAATTCCAAATTAACATTAGCGACAGGACATATCTCCTCCTATTTTTCTCCAAGAACCATTATTTATTAATACCAACAACAAGAACAACAACAATGAAGGAATTGATGTATATAACTGAATATAATCTTCTAATTTTTTCTCCTTCCTCTCTCGCTTTCATTTACCCTTCGACAATCGCCGAGAATAGAAAGAAAAGTTAGTTTGAAGAAAAAAATATTTTTTGGGATGAATCCTACGACGTCGCCAAAGACACATAAACTAGTCATCCGGATCTTCTCATAACAATTCCTTCTCTGAAGAATAAGTCAAATAAAATAATAATTCCATTTTCTTTCTCATAAAAATTCTACACTTGAATAATGAGAAGAAGAATTGGAGAAAATATAAAGACTACTAGTACTACTTCGTTTTCCTGTTGAACATTGACGGAAAAAGAAAAAATAATGCGAATGATTGTTTCTCAATCATTTGACGTTTCCTCTGTTTATTATTCTTTGACAATTCTCCCTACTACACACACACACACACGCACACACACACAGAGGACACAACACATACACCAACCTTTCCAAATGTGTTTGTATCATTCGCCAACTTGGAACGAAGTAAAAATGAAGTTGATTAGAGAATTAGACTTCGGTGCCTGATAATGCTCATTCGTCTCCTTTCTGTTTGTTTTAAGATGCTATACGGAATTTTAATTCGACATCGTTAAATTGTAAATGTCTTTCTTTCTCCATTCTCATTACAAATCATCTCAAACGACTGGTCACTCCGATTAAAATTTTCATGATTCTCATGTGAACACCACACGACGGAAAGGTTTGACTGTAAGAGAGAATTATCTAATTTCAATTCCATTCCATTCCATTTATTATTGTTTTTGTTGTTGGTGTTAATGTCGTCGTATTCGATTGCTGCTTTCTCAATAAGGAGAAACTTTTTGAAAATTGTTTATTTTTCAAATGAAATATTAGTTAGAGGAACTGTTCCATTAACAAAGTCAACTAAAACTAAATGAGTTTTATTCCTAAAATTAATTTTTTTACAACTATTCCTTAACTTTTTCCAATGGATGGCAACGGGCGGAAGAGAAGTAGAAAGAAGGAAGAAAATAAAAGAAATCACAGAAAGTAATTTCTCTCATTTTCTATCGTTCCTATTTTTTGAAGGTGAAAAATGGAGTAAAAGTTTTATGTAAAAAAGAAATGGGATAATATAACCTAATTTTGATGTGAATAACTTTTAAGGAATAAATTTGGAGAAAATATAGATATGCTCTATTTAAATTTCTTCTTATTATAATATGTTTGGTCGATGAATAACATCTGATTTTCACGTGAATCATTAATATCTTTATCACAAAAAATCTTTTCTTCTATCGACATTCTTCTTATCGATCGATATCTTTCAGTAATTTCTTTGAGGAACACTAGTAAAGTGAAATTCGAATAATTAAATTTCTAATATCATGAAATGTAATTTGGACGGAACTTGTGTTTTCGGAAGAAATAAATTTCCTTTTTTTCTTCTTTCAGTTAGTCTAATAAACAATTAATTAAAGGAATCTGTGAGGAGGGAATATGAGGAATATTAATATGTTTTAAAAGGAATAATTATCGTTCTTTTACGATTTCATGATGGAGTGGAATACACTCGATTAATTTGAAGTATTTCTTTCGAAAACAGAACTCCAATGAATTTGATTCGATTTCCATTTATTCGATGAAAAGTTTAAATATAAAACACAATTCATTCGATTAAGTTAAAATTTTTCCTGTTAATTCGGGTGAATTGAAGCCGGAAGAATAAGTAAGATAAAAAATGAGTTCAATCGATCTTGATAGACCTGGATCTTAGACGATGATGTTATACATCTTTCCTGAGAGATGGGAGGGAAGAGGAGGCGGAGGAGGAAACTAAATTTCTGTCAGGAATTGATGATTCTGATAAAAAGATGTTTGATGGTTGTAACGAACATGTACGTAGAAGCAAATTGCATCACTTAATTAAATCAAACATCCTGTTGAAGATGATAATTTGGTTGATGTTTTTCTTCATGTTGTTGATGTGTCTTTTACCTTACAGAGACTTATCTGTGAAAGCGTATTTCGGTGAAAGGAAAGTTAAGATCGGTATGCTTCCCATGTAGATGTGCGTGTACGTGATTTGTCCCAAAAATGTGGGGAGAATTGTGTAGAAGAAATATTAAATGGTTTTTCGATCCCACACCGTCTCAATAAGTGAATGGACAAATAGGTTGATTATTTCTCTTTTAAATCTTGATGTTCTACCTAGCTTGCTAGCTTGCTACCTAGAATCGACTGTTTATAGATATCGGCAATATCATAAGATAAATCGATGAGATGAGGTTGGGGTGGAAGAGATGAAGTTAATGAATAAAGTTATAGGTAAATTGAGGGGAGAGGAAGAAGAGACTAAAGGATAAAAGAGGAGAATCTTTAATACTTCCAAATCCAATTAGTCATTAATGAGTAGAATCTCTTTCTCTTTTGCCTCAGTTATTTTTCTTTCATTTATCAGAATAGGCAGAAGATAGAGACGAAGACGTAGAATTCCTTGGAGATGGAAATCTTTTGATAAACAATTCAGTTTGGATAGACAACATTATTAATTCATAGATCTCCTTTCACATAAACCATATTTATATAAATACATCTCCCAATCTGTCTCTAATAATATTAACAACCCAAACAATAACAACAACAGCAACTTACAACATCATTTTATATAATTATTGATAATTACACAAAAATCCAAAGATTCTCATTCATTTTCTTTCATTACCAAACAAATTGGAGAACGTTTATTGGAAAACTGATTATTTAGTCAAAATTATCAGGATCATTCGAACTATCTCATTTCATGATGTCTGTTCACGGATTAGTTCGACATAATCCAACAATAACATTTCCATTGAACAGTATTGCCATCGTCGACGATGTAAGTGATTTCCTTTCAGATGATTTCTTCCCTGAAAGACGATTGAAGAATAAGCAGAAGAATAATGAGATTCAATCAAATTTAATTTCGGAGACGAATCGTTCGAGACGAGAAGTCGATCCGATACCTGCTAGTGATGAGAATGAGATGATTAATGGGATTGATTTGTCATTAACTTCATCCACTTCATCATCATCCACGTACTCATCGGTGATGGAAAAGAATGAAGTAACATCAGAAGAAGAAGAGGAAGAAGAAAGAGTTTTCGAAGACGTGAAATCGAGTGAAGGAAAAGTGAAAAGTGCTCGCTCTCGATATGAACGATATTGTTCGTCGACTGTGTTGCCTAGCAACGGAAATGTCACATTAAATAAGAGGAGTAATGGAACGACGACAACTTCCGCGCAAATCCTGAACCTTAAACAATCTAATAATAATAAACGTGGAAATTTTCCGTATCGACAGGTCGAAATAGAGAAGAATATGAACAGTTCGATAAACAGACCGATTGCATCGTCGTTGGAGGAGGAGAGGGCGGTTGGATATGGCAATTCGAAATTCAAAGAAAATGCAACTAATTATATGACGCTAAGTGCTCATAATAATGAGAAAGAAGATTCACACATATTTTCAACATTTTATTCAAAACATAATTGCACAAGTAGCTCCTACTCTCCAAACATTTACACCGATCAAGCCGAGAGAACATCAACGAGATTAATCGAGACTACACTTCTCCCAACCAACGACTTCACATCAGATTCGTCGAGAAAATCTTTCCCTACATTATCGCCATCAACCTCGTCACTATTATTATCAACATCTGAAATTCGAAACATTAACCAGTCGAAGTCGCACGCAGTCAAATCAACTTCACAATCAACAACAACAACATCAATATTAGCATTGAAGGAAAGGAAAGTTGGTTCGATAGTTAAACATAAATCTCTTTCCGCTTTCAAGAATAAAAGAACGAATTGTAACACTACTCCTAATAGAAGTGAGTATCATAATAATATTAATGGTGAAGAGGAGGAGGTGGAGAATAACAATAATGACTCTGATACGATTCCATTGGAATGTGAAACGAGAAATTTATTGAAGAAATTCTCTCAAATTTTTTCATCTATTCATAAGGCAAATAAACGTGCACGGCACTATTCCTTACAAACTTTCAATTTATCAAATAATATTCCCGCTTCTCACCCAAACAATAAATATACGAACGAAGGTAATATCGACATTAAGGAGAAGAAGAACAAGAAGAACAACAGTAGAAATTTAGAAACACAATTTCCGTCTATTCTCCATAGAACAAGTTCACCTTTCTCCAACTTCGAAGGTTTCGGAACGAATATATTTCCGATATTGGCACAATTACGACGAGCATGCCAACATCGTTTCTTTCTTCATCCGACGTTCTCCTCACAAATTAATCAGTCATCGAATCGAAATTGTCAAGTTGCAAGAAGTTTGTCGCGTCGTAGATCATCTCGAAACAGTTTAAGAAATTTCCGTTCGTGGAGTGCTGCTGTTATATGCATGAGCAATTATTCGGAATATTTAGTGGAATCAAGGAATGAAAAGAATGCGAAATATAATAATTTGGATGGGAAGAAAGAGTTGACTCCGAACAACTCCTTTCATCGATTATACGAGAAAGACAACGTCATTCTTGATCATTCACCAAATATCGATTTAAATGAATCGATGAGGAACATTGAGAATAATCCGACACAATTACATCATTTGTCTTACGATGATTCAAATGCATCCTATTCTTCATATTCGCCCACACATCTCCTACCCAACGTCATCGAGAACGATTCGTTAATTACTGGCAATAATTATTTTTTGAATTCTGACGCCAATTCCGACAAATTCATTTCGACCTCAACGAATATTTATGAGCAATCGCCAATAATCAATTCGACACATCACCACCATCAACAACCACCACATCATCATCTTCATCATTCACATTTATTGCAAGACGAACATGAATCAGAACTCTCATTACATTCATCTCATTTACTTCATCATCCTTTACATGAATCAGAACAACAACCAGAAGAAATACTAAGTCAATCAGAACAACAACAACAGCAGCAGCAACAACAACAACAACAGCAGCAACAGGAACAAATAGAACAGGAAGAGAAGCAACATCAACATCCCGGTAATGAGAATAGTATGAAAAGTAATATTAGATATGACAATAATGACATATATCATTATTCGGTAAATGAGCAACGACTGACATCACACAATCACCTTCTATCGACATGCGTACTTCCAAGTAACAATGATCAATATTATAAGCAGCACTATAACAACAGTGGAACGAATGAACAATTAGGAAAGCATTCCTCCCAATTACCCGAAGAACGAAACTTACCCCCAACAACTGAGTCGACATCGTCGAACATTATTGATTTGGAGAAGAATATGAATAATAATTATGAACAAATTTATGATTCTCCTGAAATGAATCAAATGAAATATATTAATCCGACAACCAATCATCGCAATCAACAACCGTCGCAACAATTGTATAATTTAAATTTGGATAATTCGAATACGATGATTGTTCCGGAGAAAAAAGCGAGAACTGATGGAAAGAATGAATTGATCACTTATCAAGTTCCTTCTCAAACAAATTCCATCAATAATTCAATAAAGAACGGAATATCATACATCAAACACAACATCGATCGAGGAGAAGTAGACGAGAATAATAAATATGAACCGTTAAATTCATCACCAATCACCGACTATCAACATTCATATATACCACCAACTAGATCAACATTATATAGAGAGAATCAATGGATACCCAACAACAACAACAATATGAACAATTTGAAAAATGAAAAGAATTTATTGAATTCAAATCAATATGGAAAATGTTCGATGCAGAAATTGAGTGATGTCGATTGTCCACCGTTGATTGATGATTTGAATGGAAATAATTCGATAATTCCATCGTCCAATAATAATATGAGGAAGAATTTAATGAGTTCGAATGATGATAATAATAATGTCTCATATCTTTCCGACAATCCACGAGATGATCATATATATCCGTCAAATCAAGCTGATATCAATTATGATGATTCAAATTCTCAAATGAAATTAGCCAACACACCTTCACATTCATCGCCCAATTGTACATCGACGAATCCACAAGAGGAGATCAATACAAAAGAATTGGCACTTCGTATCAGTACGGAATTGAAGCGATATTCGATACCACAAGCTGTTTTCGCTCAACGCATTCTTGGCCGTTCTCAAGGAACATTATCGGATTTATTGAGAAATCCAAAACCGTGGGCAAAACTGAAATCCGGACGAGAGACATTTCGTCGAATGTTCAATTGGCTACAGGAACCAGAGACATCCCGAATGGAATCATTACGTCATGCAAGTTAGCTTAATTTTTTGATATCGATTCAATAAAACTTGACTAACTCGTAAAAATCACTTGAATGGAAGGACTTTAAATGTTAGAAGTAATTCACTATTAACAATCACTATTCTATAATCACGGAATTCTTAGTTGGTTTTTTGAATTCCAATCGAAAATTTTTAAAGAATCAATTCACTAGAAAATTTCAAGTTTCTAATATTTCACCTTCTAGTTGACATATAAATCTAGAATCACACAACATTTTCTTAATATATTTCTTTGTGTTTTCTGTTCTTTCCATCATAAAAATTATGTCGTACCTTTATCACTTTTAGCGTCGATCAATAGCCATCCAAATACCACAAATATCGTGAACAATTCCACTGCCAACAACAACAACAACTTGAACAACAACAATATGACGAATAATCAAAATTATGATATGACTTATAATAATAACGGTGGGAAATTCCATTCGTTCTCATCATCATCATGTCTTTCATTGACATCATCATCAGATACGTCGTCACCTGAATCCATATCAGTTGTAGATAATAAATATCCATTAAAATATGGGAAATTATTGAACAACAATAATTCGAATTATTCCATACGTAAAAATTATTATAATGATTCAGTAAGTAATACGAGAAATTTAAATATCACTATAAATAATCATTATAATTATAAGAATAAAAATGATTATTATCATTCGAATGATTCAAATAATTGTACTTCAAATTGTACATGTTATTATGATGGAAGCAAGAATAACAGTAACAACAATTCATCATCTTCATCATCCAATTCATCGTCCACTTATAATTATTCTACACAGAATACTTATAATAATTCAGTAAAATATTCCAAATATTCAACTGAATGTTCGATAAAAGATTGTAATTGTTCCTCGTCAACCACCAATCAACAAACGGGAATGAAAAGAAAATTAATAAGCAATTCCTTTAATCGAGAACAATATGATACTCACCAAGACTATCAACATAGAAATTCCTATTCAAATAAATCCAATCAATATTATGATGATGAATATGATTCCGACGATGGTATTTGTAGTGATTATAATTCAACATATCATTCGACTGAACCGCTCTCTTCCTGTCACACCTCACCACGAAGTCAGACATCGTCTTATATAAATAATTCGTATGAAGCCGATTCGAATCGATTTGTACGTCGTGACGCCGATGGTCGTAAAATTCAAATTTTAACAATTGCCACATCATCTGGTAAACGGAAGAATAATTTCGTTAACGATTCACCACTCAACAAATATGATCGATATGATGATCATAATTATGGAGTAAATAATTTTTCCAATACCTCATCCAATACCATCTATAGCGATGTGACGAAAACTAATTCGAAAACTATTTCATATCGTAATGTCACACCAAACACTTACAATATTCAACGTCTACCTGAATATTGAAGTTAGTTGATTTTTCCTCATTCTCACATCAATTCATTCACTCAACTTCTATCACCGACCATTTCCATCACCGTAAGTGAATCATGAAACAAAATCAATAGTTTCTTTTTCCAGATTTGTGTGATATTCTATTGTGTGTAGAGAACAAAAAGAGCACTATTTTAAAAAAGCCGAATAAAAACCCAAAAGAGAGAAAAAAAACTTAAAATTTAAATTCCCATAAAAACCATTTTCCCACCGAAAACTATTTTTATTCTCCTTTTATACTTCTAGTGCTATCATACACATCATCTATCGGTACATGTGGTATTGAACCGGCAAAAATCCAAAACCATCCAATAATGACCAATATTCCATCAAATCAACAAGAAACACAAAACGTGGACTTTAGACAGACAGATTACATCCAAAACCCATCTCCTATTTCAACACCATCAACTACTCCCAATTCCAACCTCTTATCATCAACAGGACAATCGTTCAAGAAATTCACAAAGAAATCTCATTCGACGGATCAATCGAGAAAAAAACCTCGTCTCGTCTTTACAGAATTGCAACGTCGTTCGTTACATGCAATTTTTAAAGAGACTAGAAGACCGTCAAAAGAAATGCAAAAAAATATTTCGGAGAAACTTGGCTTAAGTATTAACACCGTTTCCAACTTTTTCATGAATGCCAGACGTCGATCACCGGAGAAATATGGTGGTTCTGTTCGGAATGATCAATCGTCAACATCTTCCTCGACGACCGATTCAATTTCAACTGTTCATTTACCTTCCAACTCCTCCAATTTCCCACAAGACCCTCCAACTAGCAATGAGAATGATAAGAGTAGTGAAAAAGGTCCGACTGTACCAAGTCTACTGGACAATGATTTGAATTTAATTCCACATTATTCAGATAGTGTCACTACTTTCCTTAACGAAAACTTAAATCAGACAACATCCAACATATTTCAAGGTTTCTTACGGAAACCATTAATGACATTTTATCCTTCTCGTTTAGACGTGCCGTCTGGAAATTCATCACAATTCTACAACATCACCTATCCGCCACCTGATGGAACGAATAATTATCAGTCGAATGTCAATTCATATAACGAACAATATTTCCAAAATCTTTGTCTGAATTCTCTCAGTTTCCCATCGAACAATTCGTACGAACAAACACCAATTTTGTCGTGCACTCAATCGACATCCTTAGGCTTACCCTCACAACCGACTACCACCCTTCCATCAAACGAACCATCATTAACAGTATTGCAAAGATCATTATCGACGAATCCCGTATCATCTTATCTGAATCTCCCTCAAACAATGTAAGAACACTTCTCCACATCTATCTACCGAAAAACGGTTATTTTCAGTACGAATTAACCACCTGAATTATCAGAAATTTATTTTTCTCAATTTTGAATTTCCTTCAAAAAAAATCCTTGAAGAAAAGATAATTCTTAAAAATGGAATTTCAATCATTTTTTATCATTCTCTCTCTCTCTTTTCCCAATGGTCTCAACTTTAAAGATATATCTAATTCTCTCAAACTTTTATTCTTACCAAACATATTCTTTTCATATTTTATTTTAAGGACAAAAAACTTTATTTTCTAGTCATCTATATCATCTATTCATTTCACAAATATTTTTATTATAATTACGACTATTATTTCTTTTATTGATACAGTTAATCAATTGACTTCTTTCTATTTTTTCGTTACTCCAATTATCTTAATAATTTCTTCTCATTTCAATTTCTCTTTCTCTCTTTTTTTAACAGACACTTTTCATTCTGATCAATTTAATCAATAATTTGAATAATTTTATTTAATTCTATTTTTCTTAACATATCTTTTCTAATGAATAAAAATTGATATTATAGCATTCAAAGCATATTAATACTATTTGATTTTAATTTTTTTTCAAAATATATAATTTATATCACATAAATTTCAATGGAAAAATAAGTACTTTCAATCAGATTTATAAATTTCCTTAGGCTAAATGGAATTGGTGAGCTAATTGAATTCGTCGTCGTAATATAGCAGAATCAATCTTACTCGCATGTTCCTTCTCCTTCATATTTCTTTTTAATTTCGTTTCCATCTCATTCAAAGCCATCACACTATTGTCCGCTATGTTTTTTGTTGCCGATATAACTTGGTCAGTCTAGAAAGGAAAATGTCAAAATGGAAAAAGATGTTGGTAACTCGTATTAATTCCAATGCTTCAGGTAATTGTTTACCTGGATGTTTTTGATAATGTTTAATTATTGGTCTATCCAATTTTTCGGCTACGGCCAAATCTGTATATTTTTCCGGCCCACGATTATGTCCATAAACGAAATTGATTTCTCGTTTCCAACCACTAGCTTGATTCTTCGCATTCCTATTAAGTCCAATAGCTGAATTTAAATTACACTAACAATTATATTATAAATCATTTGTGAGAAATAATTAAAATAATGAAAAATAATTAAAATAATGAAAAATAAACAGCCATATTATATGCTTCACTACCGCCTTGACCTAATGCATCATTCACTGCTTTAGCGGCACCTTTACTAAATTGATTAGCTTCTGTGATAATTTGTTGAAGATTGTTTCTCAATCTTTTTGAAGAGTTAATGTCATCACTTACTCTATCCAATACTTGTTGGATGGCTGGTGTTAAAGCTTTCAACGACGGTTCTCTAAATGGGAAAATTAATTTTTTACGAATGAAGAATTAAGTTTATTCGAACGCTTCTTTCGTTGTTTTAGTTGAGAATTTATGAGAATTGTTCAAACATTGTGCCAATAACTGACAAGTAGTTTTTCTTTCACTGATATGATCCTCCAATTCTTTTCTTCCATCTGATAATTGCTGAAATGAGAGAAATTGCAGAAATGGAACTTAAAATAATTTATTAACTTTCACCATATCAATCGCTTCGGATAGACGAACTTTCAATCTCGAATTAATATCATTTAAAAATATCGTTTCCTTCTCCATCAATCTATCAGTGTTATCAATTTCCTTTAATTCATTTTTAGTTAATTAATCAATCAAGAACTAAAATGAAACTTTAATCATTTTAGCATTCGATCTTGCTTCTTTTGCATCAGAATTGACAATTAAACTTTTGCGAACGAAATCTAAAGTCGTTTTCGTTTGTTCTACCAACTTCTTTAAAGACTTCAATTCTTCATTTACCTCATTCCATTTCTTTTGCAAGTCACAAACAACTGTACGAACTTCCCGTTGATATAAGAATGCTTGTTCGTTACTCAGATCTTGTAAAATATCTCGAGTATTTGGCAAAGGACCATATTTTCGACTTAAGCTGATATTTTTCGTATTCTTCTTTGCTAAATTCGTCGATAGATTGATATCATTCACCACATCATTCCTCCACTTATTGGACGTTAACAGAACATCTTCCATATTTTGTTTACTCAAATAATCAGACACGAATCCATTGGAGACTTCTCTATTTTCTGATTCATATTTAAAACAATTAAAACTTTCTTCACTAACAGAATCGTTATTTAAATTTTAAGGTTCATTCGATTGATTAACATATTTATATAATCTTTCTCGAATAACTAAACTTTTATCAAGTTAAATCTATTACTCTAATTTCATGAATTCCATAGCAACGGAATTATAAATTTCTCTCTATGAAGATTTTTGTTTTTAATTAATAAAGTTTGACAGAAAACGATAAAATTAGGAGAGGTTTAATTCAGATTTTTTAGAAAACTTTTTTCAAGTCTTAAATAATTTATTATAACAATTAAAATAAATTGTAAATTTGAGTAGAATGTGCAAGGTATTTGAGATGAAGTTTAGAAACGTAACGTAAGTTTAATGTTCATCAAAAACTAAGAATGTAGAAATTGGATGATTTTAAATGAAAGATCCGTACAAGATCATTCTTTCGAAGTATCGCATAACAATGATCGATTTATCCGATTATTAAGCAAAAAGAAAAAAAACGAGAAATGCGAATACAATTAACAATTCTATTGCAACAATTCTTAATTGTATTATAAAGAATATTATTTAAAATATGAATTCATTTTTTTCATCTGTTTCTTTATGCTGGTAATACGATATTCCTTCCACGTAGTACTAAAAGAGAAGAAGAACATTAAGAAATGAGAAAAGTGAAATTTGAAGAAACCTCGAGTGATATAGAGATAGAAGAAGTCGAGATAAAGTGCAGTTTGAATACATCCAGCAACAATCGCAATTAAATCATAGAAGCCAGTGGTATAATATCGATAAATCCAATTGAGAATATAGAGACCACGATATGCTCCCAATGCGAATAGATAATGACTTGTAATGGTTTCTGCTTCTCCCGTTTTCGAAATCATAAATAATTGAGGAAGGATTGCCACTGCCTCCAAATAAATAGAGAAAGTCCACAAAATCTGTGCAAAATGAAAAATACAGATGAGAATGGGAATTTCTTTTACAAAACTTCAACAAAAACGAATTCATGGTTGATAAGAATAGCAAGCACGGCCGACGGTATCAACAGAAATTCAATACGTAAAGTGTCGTGATTCGAATCGTATGTCGCTCGAAATTTCAGATACATCAAATACACAATTCCCCAGGAAGATAATAAGTAGAAAATTTTCATTGTCGTATTGTAGACTGAGATGAAGCTGATGAATAAATCCAAATATCTCGAAGTGAAGACAATTGAAAATAATAATTGAGTGATTCCGGATAATCCTGAAAAAAAATGATGGGAAAATTATTTGATCAAAATTTCTCACCTGCACATGATCTCGTCTTCCAAATTTTCATCAACAATATTATGATGGCTGCCAAATGAGACATATCTCCCAGTAACCGGAAAATGTTCATTTTGCCGGTATGATATGAACGGATTTTAAATAAAACGAATTCGAACGACAACGATGAGATATTTTTTCTTTTTGAAACCACTCTTCCACTCTTAATACTCCAACTTACATGACGTGGAATGTATGCGAGAGACTAGTAGGAAAATTTTAGAAATTTTATTTCAATTTTTATTTTTTATTTTTTCAAATTTTAAGCTTTGATCTTCTCCTCCATCTCTGGTTCCTGTTAGCTTAACCTATTTCTTTTGTCCTATGCAATTAAGTCCTATTGTGTCGCATTTAGTTCATAAGGAGGTGAATACTTGTTTCCCATCTGTTACTTCCCTTCTAAATAGACTGAATGGAAAAAGATATTTTATTTTATCAAAATGGAAATCTTTAGAGAAGAAATGAAATAAGGAGAACGATAAATATGGAGAATGATTGATAGATAATTTTATTTTTCATAATTTGTGGAGATGAATTACAAAAATCATTTAAACATAAACAGAACAACTCTCCACCTTTCGTTATACAGCCGCCTTCGTTCATTATTTGTTCTATTCGGAATTTCCGTTCTTCTTTCGTCAACGACGGAAATGGATGTGATTCAATCGATGCCCGAATTGCGGATGTTTTCGCACTCCCCTTCAAAATATGATACGTTCTCGGATTGGTGTTAATTTCTAAAATTTTTTTTTCAAAAAATTAATTTTATATTTCAAATTTAATTTAACCGACTACTAATTTGGTGCAGTGTGTGTGATTTGGGAAAGTGGACATATGGAATTTTGACTTAATTCTCCTCCATTCGGTTAAATCGGAAAAAGAAAAATTTTTCATATCAGATTGTTTAATGAATCCCAAATCTCTTTTTCTTCGATTTGATTCGACATCAGCTCGAGATGGTCGAAGTATCCGAGACGATTCAAACTGATCGAATTGCCTCAAGAAATTTTTGACTTGATTCGACATATCATTATCTTTGAGATTTCTCAATTCTTCGATTCGTTTGCTAATATCATTCTGTGGAAATTTTGAGAATGTTGAGAATAATTAACAGAAATTAAACGGTATAAATCGGCAATTCTGATGTGAATAATTCAGCGTCTCTGGATTTGGAAGATGTTTGTACTTGTTTCTCCGTTACTTCACCTGCGTCCTCGTAATTGTGAATAGTTGTTAAGAATTCTTTACTCCACCAGCATTCGATGGTGAGAGAATGGGAAACGAACGAGAATAAGAGAAGAATTGGAAATATTAGAAAATTCTTTAAAATTCTCATTTTCCGTCGATCGATAGGATTGGTAATGAAAGTTTATTGAAAAGAAAACGGAGACGTAAATAAGAGAATGGATAAGTTTATATAAAAATAGGAAATTGGAACAAACACGTCATGTTGAACGTGTCGTTTATCTCAGACAATATTTGTCACATATCCAATTTGGATAAGAATTAGTTTTTTTTTATGAGAATTCTTTTTTGTTATGCAGGAATGTTGATGAAATGAGATTATGTTCACTCCATCACTTTCTTCTATTCCATTACTCCATTTCTCTAATTAACAATTGTCTCTCACAATCATTCGATTTTCCTTCCACAATTTCAGGAGATAATGATTTGGATAATTTTGCATATTTTCCCGGACGAATCACATAACTGAAATAGTCAGAATGAGAAAGAAAATGAAATATAAAAAATAAACATAATATCATTCGTATTCAATTGGAATGAAGATTCCGGATTGATTAAAACGAAACTTCGTTTACTTTTTATATCACGATAAGATGCTGACAATGGAAAAAGTGATGGAAATGAGGAAAGTAATTAGAAACCATAATTTGCTCTCACATGTAAATTATGAATAGCAGTATTGATTATTGTTTCGATTTCCTTTTCAGATCTTTTCAAAATTTTCTTGAAAATATTTAAAACTTTTTAAGAATAAATTAAAATGAGAAACTTTAATATTTACAGTTGCTTTCGATTTCACTTTCTCCACCGTCCGATAAACACCAATTGGTATAGTTCCATGTTCATTGACTAGAAGATATTCATAAAGTTTCCCATAAGTAGAAATCGATTGATATTTGATATTGTTCTTCAATTCAATCTGAAATTAATTTCATATTAAAAAAAAAAAGAAAATTCCCAAAGAATAACTGAAGTTATAAAACCAGATGATGATTCCTGATCCAATTCTAACATGAGACGACACAATGAAATGATATATGGCTTCTCAAACGACTGATATAACATCGTTTCTAATAGATGTGATGAGAAGACGGCACCGGAAGCGAACGATTGACGGAACATAAATGAAGTTGTCGATCCATTTTCTTTTTCGATCTGTCATTTTAAATGAATTAATTAAATTAATCAATTGATCAACTTTCTCTAATTGAGATAATTGTTGAGAATATAAATCATTCGCATCGAATAATGTGAATCTCATATTGGAACTATGAGCGATTTCTGTACAAATTCTCAAGTTCGGAAAGAAACTGTTGAGGAAATGAAATTTCTTAAATTTATTTTTCATGGAAATTAAACCGATGAACTGCTTGAACTGCCACAATTGTATTACAATCATCCAATATTGGTTCAGTATTACTTGCATTTGATGATTCTTTATTGACTACTATCAAATTCGTTCCCATGGTAACTCCAGCAAATAGCAAATCTTCGATACTAAAGTAATCAGAGAATCATCAATTGATATTATGAAAATGAGATTAAACCGTTCCACACTTCCTTGCATCCAATAAATTAATGGAAATTGAGCAATCATTTCAAGAAATGCGATATCAGGTCTGAATATGTTTGAATGAAATTGAAGAAAATTATATGAAAAAAACTCGATCTCTAATAGAAGAACGATGGGATGTAAATCCCCAATTTCCATATAGGCTGCTCTCAACGGAATGATAAAATTGATCATTGCCAAATTTGATTTCTCTGCTGCCACTATTATTGATTCACTCTTCCAACTATAATCAGCAGCTATCTTATATGGAATATGATCACATTTCTAAAATTATCATTTGATGGTTTTTTTGAGAAGAAAATATAAACTTCATTCAATCTCAAACAACAATGACTTGCTTTCTGTCCCCGAAGGTAACATAACACTTGTCCTCCACCGACATAAGCTGGTACGGGACGTCCGATTTTGGCACTGAAAGGAAAGTTGGTGGAAATCCGTTTTGAAGGAAATTTAACTCAGCTTCTTTCAACTCCAGAAGAAATGTTGGAACTTCTGTCTCCCAATTATTGTTCTTGTTATCCTCAAGATCTGATATTGAATAATTCATTGTACTTCTTTCAGTTTCTATATGAGTTTCTGTACTAAAATTTATGAATATTTATTTTTTGAATGGAAATAATTGATGAAATTTATGGGAAAAACTAAACTCATTTCCACTAAAACTTTCATGAGAATCGATTTTTCCATCTGATTTCTCCAACAAATGAAATGGAGGAAATTGTATAGATAAATCGGTTTTGGTACCGGTGGATTGTCTACGATTAACAGCGAGAATATCGGAACGATTCTGATCGTGTAATAATTCATGAGAGACACTTTTTATAACATTAATATTCGATTTGGCGAGTTGTTCGATCATATTATTGGGAAGTTGTTGAGACGAACGTCTCTTCATTATATTTGATTTATGTTTAATCGATAATCGATGACTTCTAGTAGTAGGTGATGGACATCTATTATTCTTATATCCTTCGTCAATCGTCAAGAAATTGTTCAATGTTGGCAATTTGGAAATACCGGGTGAAAGAGACATATCTACCGGACTACTTTCCGCTATAACGATATTCGGTTCAGTTAATGTATTAACATTTATCTCCAATTGTTTAATTTCTTTATTTGACGATGGTATTTCTCTTTCAATATTCTGGTAAGAAACATCTTCCAATTTTTTGGTTTTTGCATAATTCAATTGAATCGACGCTTCTTCGTCTCTCTGAAGAATGGTATTAGTCGATAGATGTTTTTGATGTTTTTTACAACTGAAGAAATTTTGAAATTTCAATGTTGAATTTTTTGCCGTTTTTGGAATTTTCGAAAGATATTCTTGTTCGTTATTAATACTCATATACAAAAGCGTATCATCACCTTTAATCCGATAACTTTTCCCAGGATTAATCAGAATTTTCTCATTCTCTTGACCACCTCTCTTAATTCCAATTAGACCGATACCAAATCTAAATTTCAAAAATTGATCAATTAACTTAAGAATAATGAAAGAAAACTCTTTATGAATCAGCCAACTGGTATGACTAAATGGTTTCCCAATATAATCTTTAAATATTGGACTATTTTTACATAAATTATCACGAATTTCATTTGCACTTAATTTCCCATACATCTTCTCCAAATACCGTTTAGCAGTGGAACCATCACTATAGTATTAGTTTTAGAAAATAGAAGATTATTACGAAAAATTTAACTGTTTCTTTATATTTGAGAGGAGCATTGTGAAGAAAGTGGAGAAACCGGGACAAGTACAATTTTTGGATAACAAAGCAAATTTAATTTCTTCTTGACAAAGAATATAATCGGCGAAATTTACGTGCATTATATTGTGCACTCCATGAATCTGCACAAATTGTGGACAATTGGGCGCTGTGTCTCGAACTGACCACGATCGAAGTACAGCATGTTGATCTGACGCTGAATAATCAGTATCTGATATACTTCTCGATAAAATGAAACAAGCTCTAGCACTATTGATTTTCGCACGACGTAAATCAACATCATTCAATGCTGATCCTCGAATATAAGAGACGCGTTCTTTCCATTGTGAGAGATTTAATAGAAGTCTGAGAGTGGAATCCAATTCATATTTCGTCAATAGAATAACATGATATTTTTGTAAATTTGGATTTGAGAAGAATTCATTCAAAAAATTTAATAAAGTTACTGAATCTACTCTCGTCGTACAAATCACCACATGATGTTTACTCGATTGTTTCTGATATATATCCAGTTCGACATTCTCCGAAATGTCATCGTCATTATCAGGATTAATTCCCAGTTCTGATTGATAATTATTTGTGCAGAATGTGCGAATTCCTTCAATCACTTTTGGAGATTCGATTTTATTCGATAATTTATTCTTCAATAAATTCGTCGTTTCTTTATTAAATTGATCATCCTCATTTTGGACCATCAATAACTTTTTCTTCGTTAATTCTCTCGATACTTGAGGTGGAGATTGACGAGCAATCATTCGATAAATTGCACTGTCGTCTGTCGTTCGATAACTGACGAATTCTGCTCGTTGACTCCAACTATAAAGTAATTGTTCGAACTTTTGAGGAAGATAAATGAAAGCTGCCGCGATTATAATCAACATAAATGCACGAGCAATCCAAATATCAGGAAATATATCGCCATATCCCACTGTTGAAAAAGTGACGATGATATACCATAAAGAATCAAATAATGATAGTTTGACACCTCCCGCTCTTTGCAAATGTTGAATTCCACAAGTTCTAATGAAAAATGTAAAATTTAAATTCAAACAAAAATTTACTCACCCACTAAATAATACACAAACGATTGTCGAACTGAGAATCCCGATTTGGAAGGAAACGGTCGATTGTTTCAAATGAAGTGATTCAACAGATGTTTGCATCAAATTCTAAAAACTCGTGATAAATTCTAAAAAATTATGTCTTAAGAAACCATCAAAATTTCCAGCGAGTCCTTCGCCAACCAACAATAAAGGAATGTTGGAATGAAAATGAGTCGAGCAGATTTGAGGAAAATCTAAAAAATTTATTGAAATTCTTCTCCACAAGAATAATAATACCAACTCCAATTATCAATGGAATGTCGACAGTAAATAATATCGTAAAATGCATAAAATCGATCGATCTTTTGACCTAAAGATATTTCTAATTTTCAGATTTTTCAATTATCATATAACTTCTCTTGTTTTGATGAATAAGATGGATAATTCAAAAATTGACATAATCGCAATGATCAATTCGCAGTACCAGATCGGTTCAATTTTTTCGATCCATATCAAATAATACCTGATGGAAATAACGGAATATTTTATGAAAATGAAATTTTTAAAAACTAACCAATCTAAACCAAATTTGAAATATTTACATAATGTTAAATTGTTTTTCAATATTTCTTCATCAATCAACGGAATCGGCGATGTTTCGACACCATTTTCTTCCGTTATTCGACGACGATCAAGAAATAGAGAATCATAATTTTCCGATAATAATTTCGAGCAATCGACTTGTAAACTGAAATTGTATGTTAGACAGGAAAATTTATTAAATTAAATTTAAACTTTCTCTCCAGTTTTTCACTCGGCAGTATCACTCGAAGGATGTATAGGAAACACATTATAATGCGAACAACGAGAGCACATTTTCTAAAATGAACACCTGATTATTTTTAGGTGATTGGAAAGAAGTTGAGAAAGAGAATGAAACCGGATTTGATTTGTTCGAAAATAAATTGAAGAATATTTGATATTTTCTTCATATTCGAAATTATGAGTTTGTCGATTTTTAGCAGGAAGAGAATTTACTGGAATTTCGTCCAAGTAAATTATTGGTGAATAATAAGAAACTGGATTTTGTTCATTTCGAAAGTTTGTTCGTCAGCCAATTTGAATAACAATTCTGGTAAAATTGGATTGATTCTTAATAAATTAATTCGAATTGGGAATGTATTATTTTACGGGGATGGAATAATTTGTCGAAATGAAAACACGGAAGTGAAAAATCGCATTAGGCTCTTGTATGTATGTGACGATATGAGAGGCATGATGGTAATTACGATACGAATTTCTTTGGTCAACGAATAAATATTTATATGTGCATTAGAATCTATTGCACGACATGTGCACATAGAGTGCACACAATGAATTATTTCTCATCCAGTCAAGTTTCATTGTTGTGTTAAGAGATATAACGTGAAAGAAGTACATATGAAATGAGATATTATTTATCTTATTATATCATTAAATAAACATTATATTCATCACTAATATTATATGGCGCTTTGGAGGATTAATATCTACTCTCCATTATCTATGAAGTATTAGATCATCAAATGGAATGATACGTTATGTGTTTTTCGTCTTTCATTCGTAACAAATATACAAATGTATAAACAAAACTTATTGTTTTTCCTTATTGGAAAAGGATATTGAGGGAGAGGAAACGAACCAACTGAGATTTTTACCTTTCCCAAACCATCTCAATGTACTCATTATGATAAGTTGATGAAATGTAGTAGTGGTTGGAAGAATTTCATCATCGATATGGAGATATGTTTAAGAAGTTTCAGGAAGAAAACATAAGAAATTCCAACGACCGAAAACTTCCGTTCGGAACGAAAATAAATGGTTTTCTCTTTCGTCTATTATCCTTGAACGAGTCATTTGATTAATTTGTAAAAAGGAGAAATTATTGATCATTCTCATTAGGAACGTCATACCACAAACTGATGATGATGATGTTTCCAAGTTAACGAATCTTAATTGACTTCGTGAGAGTGTGAAGTGTATGATGAATAAGAGAAATCATTACATTGCTTAAGATAATTAAGAAAATATTATTAGGTTAAGATAGGTATATAATGATGTAAGAGTAGGAATGGCATTTAAGACTCTTATTGTACTACTCATTGAACTCATTCCTAGAAGTAGAGAATGAGAATGAAAAAATGACGAGATGAAGGGGGACATTTAGAAAAGTGTGCTTACTCACTTGGTGAATTTGGGATGAAGCTAAAACATGAATGAAAAAGTGGATTTTCTTCCTTAACTATGACAAACTTCTTCTTCAAAAGAACTAACTTTACATTGTTTGTTCTTTTCATCATTAATTTATTTCATTTCATTCAATGATCTTTTCAGAAGTAGTGAGTGTTCCGTATAACTTACTGTTAACATTTCGTCAAGAGAATTGGAGAATATGATTACATTAAAGATACATTTCCAACTCTGGACCAAATATCAAAAATTATAATAACATTAGTAATTTGGTTGAACAAAAGAATGTGCAGACGAAGAAGAAAAAAGAAATTTAATACTTCAAATATTTGCATCCAATCTTCCACTCATCCATCTAGCGTTTGATGGAGGAGGAGTGCCCATCATCCATTCCTTTTTTTCTGAAATTCTAATTCATATAATTTTCCACAACTCAACAACCAAGTGTTAAAATGATCAAACAACCAATAAGAAAATCACTGGAATCACTGAAGTCACTTTAGTGAAGTGATAGCACATTTCTCTAATTCGTCTGTCGAATTAATTACGAAGGTGAAATTACAATACCAAACGACTAACAACAAGAGTAAGGAAGTGTGAGACATAAAATCAAATATTTCTTCCGAAAAAATTTCTTTGAACGAATTCTCTAAAGAATTATAAAGTTCTTTTATAAATAATCGAAACTTTAAGAAATTTGGTAATGGAAATTGTGCATCGAATTTCCATTCCAAAATAATCTCTACTCCCTTTCAAATGACGATGATTTTAACACCATTTGACTAATCTTCTAATAAACCATTTCCTCATCAGATCATGACCATTATGATAAGTGGAAACTTAACCATTTTATTTGGAGAAAAAACAAAAAAAAATGAATTTCCTTTTTATAATCGAATTGATCGACCAGAAAATAGTGGAAAGTATTATATTAATATTTATTAGGGAAATGAAATTTATTATTCATCAAAATAACGATTTTTAGTTGGTCGTATAAATATGAGTGAAATCTCTCAAGATTGCAAATAAACTTGGATGCAATTGATCGTGTTGTATATAATTCTCATTATCTAATTCTTTTAGATGATAATGGAAATCTGATAAAGTTACATTTTCTGTCAAATGCTTCTCAATCAATTCCTTTATCTTCTCCTTAACATTATTATTCCATTTATTCGCATAGAACAATTGAGCGAGCTTCAATAAACGAAATTCATTGACGACAATATCATAACGATTCAATCCGTCTTTATTGATATGGTTGAAGTGAATGAACTGAATAAATTCATCATTCGACAACTTACTTCCACTGGCTATTTTCTTATCAGTTGTCGGACATGGAAGAACATTATCAAGAAAAGGAAAATGTGGAAGTGATAAATTCCCTTTTTTCACTCGATCCTCCAAAACAAGTTCCTTCCCAATTACATCTTCCTCTCTACTTCGTCGATGAGTTTGTGATTGAGATATCCATTTGGTGAATTGTGCAAGTCTGACCTCATCCATTTCGTTTATGTACAAATTTCCACATAAATGTCGAAAGAAATTTTTGAGAACTGTATCAGATAAATAAGTCGTTCGGTAATCTGATGTCTGATAAAATATTTTTTCTCCTGTTATTGTTGTTGTTAGCATTTTATTTATTAGACGTGTACAATAAAAATATTCCACATCGTTAATTGATGGTAAGCATTCTCTCATCCAAATCACAATCGTAATGATGATAACGCTCAATCGACTGAATTGCCATAATGATTTATTTAATGTTTCCTCCACGAAATCCATAATCAATCCAATATTCTTCCCACATTTCTTCTCAAAACAACCATCAATAGAGTTTAATAAATTTAATTTTGAAACATTTTGTGATTCTGAAAATTCTTCTGTATTCTGGTGGAAAATTACCAAGAAAATGGTCTTGATAAATTCTTGAATAAATCTATCGTCATTGATAAACGAACTCATCAAAAAACAATCATGAAATCGGTGATTGTAAATGAAAGATAGACAAATCACTCTAAAAATTATATTCGAATAAGCTTCTTCATCAGTGTATTTTGGTTTGTGCAAATTAAGTGCACAAAAATATTTCATTAAATCACAAAGTTTATCCGTAAATAACAATCCAAAATCAACATCATTTTCATTTTCTGATACGGATTCAGTTTTCAAAAATAGTTTTTCATGAATTTCAATAAAAATTTCTTCGATGTTTTCTGATTGTATTCCGTTTTTAATAAACTGATAAATTTCTTCGAAGAACTTTGATAATCTGTCATTAAATCCTTTAACATCCTCATGGTCAGTCGATCTATATTCGATTGGATTGTTGAAATATTTCAATTTCATTAAATATGAGAAACGAGCTGGTTTATTGATGGTATATTGATCATACAATTCTCCAATCTGAATATTTATCGATATCAATATTTTTCCGTCAAAATTTCGAAAAAGGTCAACAGGAGGTATGCGCCATGTACTATCCCAGAGATTCATAAAACTGTTAAATTCATCTACAACTTCCTCTTGATCATCAGAACGACATAATCGACTTGAACTAATAGATCGATTGATCATATTTCGTTTCCATGGCAACCGATTAGATATTTCATATTTCTTTATCATTCGAATAATATAATCGAATAGAATATATTTCACATAATTGGATTGATTAGAAAGGACTATTTCTTGTTCTCTTGTGAAGTTGAAGTGTTCCAAAAGAAAATCATAAATTTCGTTCGGTTTTTTTGAATGAAGGAAAATGATTGAGAAGATTTTATCTTCATTGAACAATTCACATGAAATTGAATGATATAGTTGGAAATGATTTGTGTACCATTGATTCAGATAGAATTCGAATTGATTCGAACAAATCCGATAATGTTTAAAGATGAAACTTTCCGTTTGGTTATCGAACAAAATAATTTCGACAATCCTCCAATACTCTACGAATTGCACGTTAATAATTGTTAATGAACCGAAATCGATGTGTATAGTGTAGAAATCATGGTCGAGTTGCAAGAAATAAATTTCTTCATTCGTCCAATTAATCAGAATTGACTGTTCAATGAGGATCAATCGACCAAACGATAAATTTTTGATGATGAAATCATTTGGTTCCATCTCATCCTCAGTCGTCTTACTGGAATTCGATAGAGTTGTAGGTACAAAAAAATATTGATCGAGATAACACGATCCACATAATTAGTATTCCATCAAGAGAATTGAAAAGGCAATGATGAACCTGGGATAACATTGAACATTTTTCATCTTGATCGTCTCTATCACTTCGCCAAACATGTTTGCCTTCGGGAGATTAAGATGATGATGAAGTTTCATAAATGAGCATTTGTTGTATGCGAAAGAAAAGAAAACTTTCCATAATCGACTTTTGGGCCGGCTACAAAAAATCGTATTTTCGCTCTTAATTACGGCAGATGTTATGCCATAATAACCATGTCTCTCCTTCGAACCGATCTGCACACAACTACATCCAAGACGTACGTTCGATTGTCTGTTGGGTGAAGAAGAAGAAGAAGAAGAGGAAATTTATGAAATTATTTATTTCGTGTGAACGGAAATTGAGAGAGGAAGAAGAAAGATATCATCTTTCTAGGAACGAACTGTAGATTATAAGTTCCAATATAAGATTTCTCCGTTGTGGCGATGAGAAGAAGATTCTCATTAATCAATTCTAATTGTACGATTGGTGCATTCAGTTGAAATAAACAATATCCACTGCTCTAAATAGGATGGGAAATTTATTTAGCATTAAATTTTAGCTAATCATCAATGAATGTGCTAATGGTGATGGTTATGGTGACAAATACTCGAATGCATGATATAATCGAGTCGTTTTCATTTTTCCTTTTCTTTTACTAACATGTCGATTAATTAATTGTGCATAAATATTGCCAGCAGATGTTCCATAAATGAAGTAGCCATTATCATGTAATTGAACTGTGTTCAAGGTGTTGACAATACGAGTATTTTGAAAATTCAATTTTGTTTCTGAAGAATGCTCATCACTTCCTATCGAGTAAATATTATATCGATTATTCCTTCATTAATTGTCAAATGCATTTAATTTAAAAAACAAATCGCCATTTTCCAACTCGTACAATAGGAACAAGTATTGTTCTTTTTCGCTCACTTTGATGGTTTTTACGGGAAACTCCTATATTTTTAAGAAGAAATTTTCTCATTCTTCCACTTTCAACTAATAAACATTAACGTAATTGTCAGTTATAGCCAAACATTTCCCATTATTGCAATCGATCAATTGACAGTTTCCTAATGAATTACCGATGGCTAAGAAAGTCTTGCTTAAACAGATCGACGTTGCCTTCAAATCGATTGATTGACAATCGAATTAAGAAATAAACACAAAGAATTATTTTTCTTTCAAACTCATTCTCCCACTATCATGTCAAACTTTACAGAAATTATAATTCTGATAGAAATTCTTCTCCAATTGTAACAGGGTGTCAGTTTCCAGAATAAACATAGTCATCGTTCCAATCCTCTCTCCTAATAAATATGCGAATGTTCAACTAAAAATATTCAAGTCAAAATTCATTTTCACAAATGATCTTCTTATTTACTTTTCGTCCATCAAAGGTCTATAACTGACTATATGTAGATCTAAATTTCAACTATGTTAAGCCTGTCAATTCTCCGAAAGTCAAATTTTACAATTTTCTCAAAATTAAATTTCCATTTAATTATTTATTCACCGTCAATTACACCAATATGTCAAAAATGAAATTGAATAATTTTTCAAAAGATAATTTTTCAGTTTTTTCCAAATTCTATTCAAATCATCAAAATTTCCGAAATTTTTTCCAGTTTTATTTTCTTCGAATATCCTTCTTTTGATGAATGAGAAAAGTTTTAGAGACCAAATTTTCCAAATACCAAAAAATCAATTATTGCGAAAATGATTAAGTTCTCCATTTGGTATTTAGGAGAATTGTATCATAAAATTTCTTTATTGGTTCAATAAAGTTCAATGAAATAATTAAAATATTCATTATAGATTAATACCATCATCAATCTATTTGAAGGAGTGTAGAATATGAATGTTTATTATGAGAATTTTGTTTATGGAATTTCAGTTGAAATGGGAGAAATCGGGAGGATTATATGGGGAAAAGATTGGTTAGATCTTAGTCGGTTTGTGATTAGGAGGAGTTGATTAAAAATGCAGTTACATGACTCAAATGATTAGTGAAGCATAATTTGAAAACAAATTGAAATTTTCATCATCCCCTCAATGAATGGGGGGAGGGGAGTATTAGTCAATGTGTCTAATGGAAATTTCTTATTCATATTATTCTCCTCGCCATTCCATTCGCATTATATAATCTGTTCTTACTCCATTCCATTTTATTCGGTTCGTCTATTACGAAAAATAATTAATAATAATTATAAGAACATTTTCAGTCTATGAATCATAGATCAGTTATTTGATCTGATGTCATCGTAAAAACATTAAATTATTTGATTCATTGTTCATTGTCTCCAAGGCATAAGGATGAGTATAATAAGAGGAAAAGATTCATAATTTCATTATGACACTCATCAAAAAATTAACGAATGGAAAAATAGATTGATATATTTCGAATAATCTAAAAATATGAAGAAATCCCACATCCCATGTCGTTCGAAAAAGAAGAAGAAGAAGAAGAAAAGATTTGGAAACTAATTGAATTCTTTTCGTCAAATGACATCGTACAATAATCTATCTGCATATCTCTTGAGCATTTTATGCTATTATCTATAATTCTTATTGATTTCCCTCCAAATATACGTAGGCAATATAATAAAATTTTCATACGTAACTCTAAAATATCACTTCCTCTTCTTTGGAAAGACACGAGATATATGTTTCAGAAAAAGAGTTTTTATTTGGAGTTAAACGAAAAGGAGGAAAGTTCAATTATCATTATTCTCATTTCAATAGTACCTCCCCATCCCATCCCCGCTATGTTTATGACTACATTATTAGATAATTAATCCATTTCTTTCTCCCTCACCTATCAATTACTTAAGTAGAAAACATGAACAGAATACATGAACAGTTTGGAAGGGATTAATATTATTCGTTTAGTACGTTCGTCTTTATAAAACCAATAACTATCCACTTGATGTAACTTCCGCATTTTATTTGGATGGGAGGAAAGCCGATTTTTTGGCAATCCATTCGCCCCACATTTATCCCACAACCTCCACTGTCTTTCTCCACCCTTACTAAAGCGATCGCCATGTCTCGGTTAGTAATTTGGGAATGGTGAGTCGGATAATTGTTTTCATTTCTTCTGTTTACTTCAAACACATTTATTTCCAATACAACAAAAAGAAGAACTGAAGAAGAAAGAGGAGAAGAACTAACAGAACGTTCTTCTTCCACATAAACGAAATGAAGATATGAAGCATTCTTACGAAACGAATAATAAATTGAAAAAAATATAGTTGAAATTCTCTAATTCTTTCCTCTTCTTCATCTTCTTCTTCATTGTATAATATAATATTACGTAGTTTTCATCAGTATCATCATAAATAAAACATACTCCTTTCTTTCTTTTATAAATTCAACGGTCGTTTATTCTCTACACAACTAATTCATTTCGAGATAACTAATTATATTTGTCACTTATCAATGAGATAAGGAATATCTTAAATGTTACCCAATAACGTGTATCTCGATGTTGTGTATGGCTAAAAATAAAAATGATTATTCTTAATAGAATGATTATTTCTAGTCTTATCGTGTCTTCTCAAAAAAACTTGCGAGAATCGGAAGTTATATAATAGAATTGTTAGATTAATTCTTTTATCATAAAAGTGTCATGCGTAGACACGAACTCCCCCAACCCCCTCCCAAACACTCACACGTACACATACACATAAGCCTGTGTATTTCGGTCATGAAAACGACCAATCATCATCATTATCATCATCATCAGAAGAACGAGAAGGAAAGTTTATATTCTTCTTTCGAAACAAAGATAAGCAACTTTTCATTTTTCCTCTCATTATTCTGAAGAATAAGAAACGATTAATTCTCTAGAGTTGTCTCATTTCAATTTCCTCTTCCAATTGAATATCAGAAAAATATGAGTTTTTTCCCTTACGTTATGCTAAGTCGATCTCATCATCAACGATGATTTATCGACAATTTCAAATCTACAGGAATTAGAAGTTGTAATAGAATCAATTCTTTGAAGCATCTTCTTCATCAATTGAAGAAATTTCTATTCATAATTCTATAATGATTATTGATTAGTTAGATTATCGATTTTCCAAGTCATTTTTTAAGAATTTTTTTCTGGGAAATTGAAAAATCAATCAATCAATCAATCATTTCCCTACTTCGCCTTTATATTGGACGAATAATCAATCAACCAATTCTTTTCTATTAATAATATTTCCATCAATTTATCTTTCCCATATTTGACTTGGACATTAGGACCAAGACAACATATAAGCCATTTCCATTCTCCACAATTCTTCTCCAACAAATTATTTCTATTTTCATCCTCAATCGGTCCTTCTACATTCTCTTCTTTATTCAATTTTCTATTTCTTCTTTTTTATTGATAAGATTATGAAATTAATTTTAATGCAATTATTCCAATTGAATTAACTTTTTATGACTAATTTTCTTTCTTTTTTGCATCAAAAGAATTTGCATCTTTTCTTAATCCCCATAAACTGAAGTAAACAATTATTATTGTTTTCCCATAATTATCCACAAACAACTCGTTATACCTCCAGATTGGGAAGTGTTAAATAACTTATAACAATACAAAGATTAGATAAGAAAACAACAAAAAGAAAAGGAAACTCTTTTCCTTCACTCTTCGTAAATTTAGTCTTTGGTCAACTTCCGTATCTGGTAATCGTTTTTCGTCATACACCTTTCAAGAACTCTCTCAAATTTCACCTACGTATAAACACGTTGCATAAGAGGAATGTTCGAAATTTCATCATTTTCATCATTTTTATCATTTTAATATGTTTATAAAACGACATTTTTCTTTTTTGTATAATTTTTGAGACTTTCTTTTGTACAAAGAGAGTCATCTGATATTTTGAGGCTTTTAGGCTTTTTCCGATTAACAATTTCCTCCTGAAGGAAACAGTTATGTTAATTTCTTTCTTATTGTCCAACTATTTCCTCTCAGTAGATTTCTCACCATTCTATTTGTTTTCTCTACAAAAATCCTTCTGACAACGACAAAGTATCAGAATGGGAAAAAGTGAATCAAAACAAAAATTATCTGACCATGACATTAATTTTCTGACTAAGACTACGGGCTTTACCAAAACCGAAATACTTGATTGGCATCAAGGTTTTCTGGTTAACATTCTACTTATTCTCCATTTCTTCTTTATTTCTTTTTCCCATCAACATCGCAGAAAGATTGTCCGTGTGGGAAATTGGATAAGAAGAAATTTATTCATGTTTACAAACAATTCTATCCTCAAGGAAAAGCAGATAAGTTTTGTGAACATGTTTTCCGAACATTCGACACAGACTCAAGTGGCAAGATCGGTTTTCTCCTTTCTTCATAATTCTCACCAAAACTTTTTTAGATTTCAATGAATTCTTAATTGCGATTAGTATAACATCTCATGGAGATTTGAGGTCGAAACTCAATTGGGCATTCACAATGTACGATATCGATCGGGATGGACGTATCGATAAATTGGAATTGGAGAAAATTGTGACGGTTTCCTTTTATCATTTATTTATGATCGATTACTTATGTGAATTACTTAACGAATTGTTAGGCTATTTATGATTTGGTGGGTGAAGATGAACGAGGTGGAGAAAATTCTCCAAAAGAAAGGGTAAATAAGATTTTCGAAATAATTGATACAAATCGTGATTCTTATTTGACAAAAGAAGAATTCGTTCAGGGTTGTATGGCTGATGAACAACTACGAAAATTATTAGCACCGTCAAGTTAAAGGGAACTTAAAAACTTTTATTCTCGTCATTCTCCCAAAAACGAAGAGAAAATTTCAATCTCAAATTTTTTTTAATTTAAAAAAAACTTTCAATATTTTTTTTAGTCAAATTTTATTTCTTTCCTTTTTCTTCGATTAAATAAAGTGAATTCCCCTTAAACGGAAATTTCTCTTACTTTTTTCCTTCTTTCGCTTTCTCTTCCATGAAATGTTCGAGTATTAAAATCACATTCTGTGTTTGAATAAAATGAATAGGAAATATTTGAATTCTAACTCTTCTTTCTAGCCCTTGAGCTAGCTCATAAGCGGTTTTGCCTCCTTTCGTTTGACAATTGGCATCCGCATTACTATTTAATAGCAATTCAACTAGAGGAGCGTACCCATTAATTACAGCGACTGCCAACGGCGTTTTTCCTTCTTTATCTTGCAAGTTAATGTCACAACCATTTCGAATTAATGTCCGTGCTACGTCAACATTACCACCGAGATTTGCACAACGCATTAACGGTGTCCATTCGCTACTCGTATCGACGGCGTTGATTGGTGAACCTTCCATAATCAGCCATTGAATCGCTTCAACTTTATTACTATCCACTGAATAGTGTAACGGTGAAGAACCAGATGCATCAGTGATGGTCAATGATGCTCCACTATATCGTAGACATTTCATAATATCTAACGTTCCATTAAAACAAGCAATCATGAATCTAAAAGGAAAATTAAAATTGACAAGAAAGAACAAAATTATCTAACGCTGTTTTTCCTGATTCATTCTGATAATCAATTTCCACATCGTGTTCTATTAATAATTCAGTTACACTAAAATGAAGTTCAAAAGATGAGTTTTCATGTAGAAAATATTAAACTCAATATTCGCTTTCTGAACAGCTTGCATTAATGGAGAATGTCCAAATTTATCTTCGATTTCTTTCACTTGATTCCCATTTCTAGAGAGAAATTTTATTTTTCGAAATTTTAAATTTGACTAACGGAGATTCGAGAATTCGTTGAACTTCTTGAACGTTTCCTAAGAGTATGGCTTTGTGTAAATTGTCACCCGAGAGGGGTTGATCTACAATGAAACCGGGCGGAAGAAAAGGCATGTTGGAGATGATTTGTGGAAAGGATAAATGTGGAAAGAAAAAAGAAAATATTTTTTAAGGATTTCAAAGAATGAGTTACCTATAAATATTGAAAAGAAAGAAATTAACTCGTCGTTGTCACAGTGATAGGAACACTAGCTTGAGAGACCATATGTCCAATAGCAAATTGCAATCGGAATTTATATGCAGTATTCGACTCAAGAGACGTAACTGTACTTTCATTGCCAAGGCCACTGTATAAACGAGAATGTTATTAAACGTAAATGACTTCATCTTTAATTCCCAAAAAGTTTTTGTACTTCCACCAAACAACAATAGAACTGACAAAAATAACGACATTATTAATTAAAAGTCAATCGGATTTTGATTAATTTTCTATTGTTCTCTTCAATTTCAAATATTGAATTATCCGCAAGCAATTCCTCCTCATTTAGCACTACATTTATCACCTTCCCCTCTTACTTCCTCCGTCTACTTACACAATTCTCTTATCTCACTAATAACCGTTGTAACGGAAGCAAAACTAACATATATGCATTAATCCATTTGCCGCTGCCACTGTCGAATTCTTGTAGTGTGCTCTTGAGCGATGAATCTTTAACTCCTTTTGGCATATTCCATGCCAATTGAACGGTATGATGAGTCACTTTTCCAACGGTGGGCGGATCTGGTTTATAACTTTCAAGTAATCTTTACAGAATTTACAAATAAAATCTTAATAAATGCTAAAATTAACTTATCTGATTTTTGCGGCATAATCAACGATTATGACTTGCTCAATCTATTAATAAATTATGGAAAAACAGACAAAAGAAAAAACTTGAGGAAATTTGAATGAAAAATTTGTTAAGTGAAATGTTTTGATTTTAAAATAGAAAGAAATCGGTGAATAAACCAACAAATTCCAATTAGTAATTTGCTAATTTGCTTTAGGTGACGAAGAAAACAAGTAAACTCCTCCTTATACGATATTTATATTACATTAATCTAATCTGGTTGTTGCTATGGCAAATTAATTGGGAATTGAAAAAAAATTTTTAAAATGAAAATTCTTTTTCGAAATTTTCAAAAGTAACGCTCCCCATCAATTCTTCTCCAACTTCAACATCAACTGATGTCATTGATAATTATATAAATAGATGTAAGTTCACAAAAAGATTTCTTTGATAAGTATCATGTTTATCTAAACTGTCAATTAGTAATGTGATATGTCAATGAAATTTAATAAAAATTAAAAAGTTTTAAAAATAAATAATTTTTCGATAGAAAATGAAAGTTGTGAGTAGTCGATTAATTCGTGTGCAGAGACTTTTCTCACGACCACATTCCACTACACATTGGTCGATTAGACCGCGAGAAAAAGATGTTCGATGGAAAAGTTGAAATTTTATTTTTTCATTCTTTTTCATTAAATATTTCAGATGTCGATTTCCATCGAGAGAAAGATGTTGTCGATGTTCTGATTGTTGGTGGCGGTCCGGCTGGTTTATCGGCTGCTATTCGATTGAAACAGAATGAGAAGAAATTGGGTCGAGATCTTCGTGTTTGTCTCTTGGAGAAAGGACCAGCGATTGGTGCACATATCTTATCAGGTGCTTGTTTGGAGACGAAAGCATTAGATGAATTATTACCAGATTGGAAGGAAATGAACTCCCCAATAAAAGATGAAGTGAGTCAAGATCGTTTTATGTTGTTGACGGAAAAACGTCATTTTAATATTCCAGTAATGAAATGTTTATTCTATTTTGAAATCTTCTCTCAATTTTCATATTTCTTTTTAATTCCAGTTCTACCGATGCATAATCATGGAAATTATGTGGTGCGATTAGGTCATGTCGTCGAGTGGTTGGGAACGATAGCTGAAGATTTGGGAGTGGAAATTTACAGCTCAATAGCGGCAAGCGAAGTTTGAAGAATTTCATTTTGAAAAAAAAAATGTTTTTTATTGAAAGTAGGTTCTTTATCATGAAAACGGTTCGGTGAAAGGTATAGCGACAAACGATGTTGGAATAGCCAAAGATGGAAGTCCAAAAGTTCTAAAAAATTTTGAAAATTTTTTTTTCTAAGAACCTTTTTGAAGGATTCTTTCGAACGTGGAATGGAATTTCATGCGAGATCGACGATATTTGCTGAAGGTTGTCATGGACATTTGACGAAGGAGATTATCGATAATTTCCAATTAAGAGAAGGAAAAGAATTACAATCATATGGAATAGGATTGAAGGAATTGTGGAGAGTTGGAGATTTATTGAATTTTTAAAAAAATTAAAAATTTCAGATTAAACAAGAGAAACATAAAGCCGGATACGTCCAACATACGGTCGGTTGGCCTTTAGATAAGAATACTTATGGGGGATCTTTCACATATCATTTGGGAGATGAGAATGATACGTTAATGGCGACGGGATTCGTTATCGGCTTAGATTATTCGAATCCACATATTAATCCTTATAAAGAATTCCAACGATTTAAAAACCATCCACGAATATCTCATGTGTTCGATGGTGCAGAACGATTGAGTTATGGTGCTCGAGCATTGAATGAAGGTGGATATCAATCAATCCCAAAACTGACATTTCCGGGTGGATGTCTAGTTGGTTGTTCAGCTGGATTTATGAATGTTCCCAAAGTGAAAGGAACTCATACGGCGATGAAGAGTGCCATTCTGGCAGCTGATTCCATCATCGATGATTTAGAAGGAACAGAAGAAGTTGGTGAAGAATTGAATGAGAAAGAGACATTTGAACCGAAGAATTATGAAGAGAATTTAAAGAATTCTTGGTTATGGGACGAAATGAAATCGGTGAGAAATGTTCGACCATCTGGTCACTTGTCAAAAACATTAGGTATCGTCGGTACGATGATGTACACAGGTTTGTTTTGTGGTGTATTTCGGGGAAAGGAACCTTGGACATTGAAACATCCGAAAGGTGGAGATCATGCTCAATTGAAAGAAGTCAAAGATTGTAAGCCGATCGATTATCCAAAACCGGACGGAAAAATTTCATTCGATTTACTCACTTCCGTTTCATTAACTTCCACCAATCACGAAGAAGATGAACCAGCACATCTAACGCTAAAGAATGATGATATCCCAACAACAGTCAATTTAGAAAAGTTCGATGGACCCGAACAACGGTTTTGTCCCGCTGGTGTCTACGAATTTGTTGATGACGAATCGACCGGTAAAAAACGGTTACAAATTAACGCCCAAAACTGTATTCATTGTAAGACGTGCGACATCAAAGATCCTTCACAAAACATTAATTGGGTAACGCCACAAGGTGGTGAGGGACCTTCATATAACGGAATGTAAATTCCAGAAGAAAATATTTTGAAAAATCAAAAATAATTCCAACCGCTTTCTGTTAAAATTTCCTATGAAATAAATTATTTTATGAAATTTTATTGGATAAATAATAATCTTCGATAATCGGTAAATGATCACTCGGATACATTTGATTGGGACAGGCAATTGATGTACTCTCTTCAATCATTTCTCTCGTCGGTTGATGATAACTTCTCACCTGAATTCCATCCGATTCATTTCTGAAAATATAATCTAATTGATGAATGAATCCTTCCGTATAATTCGTATATGGATAACGTTCATAACATAATTTCGGTCGATAATTGATTTTTCTCATTTGTTCGTAAATTATTCGAAGGAGTTGTATATTCAACTGAAATTTTTCTTCACAAATCCTCAAACATTCTCTCGTATCGGACAATTCGTCATTGGTGGTGTTTTTGGGGAAATTTATTAGAATCTCATAATGAACATCCTTCGAATTCATTCGACAATTCAAATAAAAATCAGTTAACGGCAAATATGGATTTATGACGGAGGGTGATGGATTTTTTAAGTTAAATTTAAATTTCTCTATAATTTCTTCTGATAATTCGTTGGCAAAGTTGGTAGGAAGGAAATCTTCTTCTTTGAAATTTTCCGTTAAAAATTTTGTTAAAATCGATTCTGGACATGAATTATGATCGCCCATTAAAAAGTGAGTTATATTCGATAGTTTTCCATAATTTTCATGCAGATCTGAAATTTCCTTCAAAATGACCATTCCCTGAAGTAATCGAATTACATCACCAGACGGATGAAAATAGAGATGAGTATTTGACACAATAAATAATTGATCATCCTCAACGGATCTCAGTACCATAATCATTGCGACTGCACGTTGATTGAAAAAATCTTGAATTAATTTACTGTCTAATTGTGAGAGAATTTTTGAAAATTCTTTCCAAAAATCCGATTTATTTTCTGATAATTTATCGCTTATCCGAAATTGAGTTTGTTCAAGTAATTCATATTTCTCTTTATTCCATATCATCGAAATTCCTTCTCGTACTCCGAATTTGGGAAGGAATATCGATCCGTAATTTATTCCACTAAATAATGGTGCCAATTGATCGTGATACATGGCATGATCGACTTCCTGCAACGAATAAATATCTCCTTGAAAATGAATCAATTCTTTCAATAAAATCGATTGACGATATGTGAAATCCAAAAATTCTTTCGGACAATATGGAAATATCTTATCCGCAGTACCTTTCATTGATGTGTACATATCTGCGAGTAAATTATAAGAGACAAATCGATGGGAGAATCTTTGGAGAAAAAATTTTGAAAAATAAATTTGAAAATAAAAAAAACTTTTCTTTCCCCAAGAAATTTTGATGACTAATTGAACATTTCTCGTAGAATTGTTCCACAACACTTTCACTGACCATTGTCAATTCATTCATATATAACTCGTTTTTGGAATCAACACAATCATCAACTGATTTCAATTTGACGAAAACTCTTAAGGAAACTCGTTTTCCCAAATCCGATTGATAAAAGAAACATTGAGACTTTCTCGATATGATATCGGAGAATTCATCATCATGAAATAATCTCCATTCATAACATAATTCATGAATATATTCATTAATAAATTCCGATTGAACAACAGGTATAATGGGAATATCAGTAAGAAGATTGATAGGAAGTTTAATAAATAAAATTGTTGGGACATTAATCTTAATTTCATATAAAGTTTCTTTTTCCACTTCATTCGTTGTTGTTTCATTTTTGAATTGTTTAATTAAAAATCGATTATTTTCTTTCCAACAATCAATATTTGATGATTTTCTATCAATTACTTTATTATCTTTAGATAATAAATTTAATTGAATTTTCATGTCATTAATCGTGTTTATCGATTTCTTTTTTATTCGATTCTTCTTCATGTGAATCTTCTTATTCTCCGAAATTATCTTTTTTTCCAATCGATCAAATGTCTTTTCGATCGATTCCGAACAATCACGATAGGTCGTGAAAGTTTTCTTCAAATCACACGCAAATTGGTAATCGAATGTCATAAACATCCGTGGACGACTGTCCTTTGTTTCGTCATTCTCAGCGATTTTAACGGAAACAAATGGATTATAATGAACGATTTGATTCGATATCATTTTAGTTAAATGTCTCAATGTAAATTGATTAACCGATGAGAGAATTGATATGAATCTTAAGAAAGAAAATTGAACGAATTTTATGCAAAATTTAGAACTTCATATATATTTCTCCTAATTTATACTATGAATTCTTTTTAGTTGTGCAACTCACAGAATCATTTAAGCGTTTTAATTAAATTTCAAAATTTCAACAAATTTTTTTAAAATTCAATTTTTTCTTCAATTTCACATTTTTATAATTTCCAATAAAATCTTTTGAAATTTTTATCAGTTAAATTTTATTAGTTTTGTACGATCTTTAGTTTCGATCGAGTTTCAGAAAAAGTAGAATAAATTAATTGTATCAAACAATCATTATTAAGTCTCGAAGAGAATGATGATGTTTCCATTCGAAAATGTCGAATTGTATGGAAAATGACAGCTTCTATGGTAACCAGAACAATTGACCCACTTTCAATTTTTGATTTTCTTCGTTTTCGAACTTTAGTAATAACTTATTTCCTGCCTTAGAACATGATGAATGAATAATGAAAATATCGATAAGTTGTTAGAGATGAAATGATCGTTCATATAGGGAATCATATTTTCTCTTTTGAAAAAAAGTGGAGAGAATTATAGTTTGTATGATGAAAAATGGGAGAAAAATACTGAACAGTTCATAAAATGAATGAATCATTTCTTTCTTGGGGAAATGGAAGAGAAGACGAAAAACATCATCATCACCTAGTAGAATGTTGACGGCATAATTATCGTTGTGACGATAAGAAATGAAAAGAGAATGGACGAGAATTGATATGTCTTTATCATAACAATTTTTCAGTTTTCTTATTATGTTTGTCTCACGTTTCCATAGGAAGGAATGTTTGTTACCACAGTGATCAAACAATTAGTAGGATAAAAGAAACATGGAGAAATGATGGAAACAAACTCTCTCTCTGTGTTAGCAGGCAAGCTATATAAGTGGTGAAGGAACGATACAAATTTCATTCTTCATAACTAACAAATTTTATTTTCTCATCGAACTTTACATCTTCGATATTCCAAAGCTTATTAATTTCCTTAGTACATTCTATTTCGGTTTTTTCCCATTTGTTATCTGGTGAAATGTTGTAAAGAAGATATTTTGTTTCTTTTTTCACAGTTTCTCGAAATTATATTTCTCATTCTTACAAATATTTATTGCCCTTTATCTTCTTTAAATTATTTCAATTAGAAAAATAGAATAAATTAGAAATTATCCCTCGAGAAACAAGATGCGTGAAATCGTTCATTTACAAGCTGGTCAATGTGGCAACCAAATCGGAGCTAAATTCTGGGAAGTGATTTCAGACGAACATGGAATCGATCCGACCGGAACGTACCATGGTGACAGTGATTTACAATTAGAACGAATCAACGTCTATTACAATGAGGCGACTGGTGGTAAATATGTACCAAGAGCCATTCTGGTGGATTTGGAACCAGGAACGATGGATTCCGTCCGTGCCGGACCTTTCGGTCAAATTTTCCGTCCAGACAATTTCGTATTCGGACAATCAGGCGCTGGAAATAATTGGGCGAAAGGCCATTATACAGAGGGGGCAGAATTAGTGGATTCAGTGTTGGATGTTGTGCGAAAAGAGGCTGAATCGTGCGATTGTCTCCAAGGTTTCCAATTGACACATTCATTGGGTGGTGGAACCGGCTCTGGAATGGGAACATTATTAATTTCGAAAATTCGTGAAGAATATCCTGATCGAATTATGAATACTTATTCTGTTGTACCGTCACCAAAAGTGTCTGATACGGTAGTGGAACCATATAATGCCACACTCTCCGTCCATCAACTGGTTGAGAATACTGACGAAACATATTGTATCGATAATGAAGCTTTGTATGATATCTGCTTCCGAACTTTGAAATTGACAACACCAACATATGGTGACTTGAATCATTTGGTATCAATCACAATGTCAGGAGTTACGACATGTCTTCGATTCCCTGGTCAATTGAATGCTGATCTTCGAAAACTCGCTGTCAATATGGTTCCTTTCCCACGTCTACATTTCTTTATGCCTGGATTCGCTCCTCTCACCAGTCGAGGAAGTCAACAATATCGTGCATTGACCGTACCAGAATTAACACAACAAATGTTCGATGCTAAAAATATGATGGCCGCTTGTGATCCCAGACATGGTCGTTATTTGACTGTTGCCGCTATTTTCCGTGGACGAATGAGCATGAAAGAAGTGGACGAACAAATGTTGAATATTCAAAATAAAAATTCATCATATTTCGTTGAATGGATTCCTAATAATGTTAAGACAGCAGTTTGTGACATTCCACCACGAGGACTGAAAATGTCATCGACATTCGTTGGAAATTCGACAGCTATTCAGGAATTATTTAAACGTGTCAGTGAACAATTTACAGCAATGTTCCGAAGGAAAGCTTTCCTCCACTGGTACACGGGTGAGGGAATGGACGAAATGGAATTCACTGAAGCTGAATCGAATATGAATGATCTCGTATCAGAATATCAACAATATCAGGAAGCAACAGCTGATGAAGAAGGCGAAGCTGACGAGGAAGAAGAAGAGGAAGCTTAAAAAGAACACAAACAACATACTCAACATATATTGCACAGATATCAAAATTTTCTTTTTTAATATTGGATTAAAATTAATCTCATTAAATTTTTTTTTGGATTGATTAAATTTTTTTAACGGAAACGAATTCCATCATCATCACCATCATCAATATTCTGTTGACGTTGGGTAAATGAAAATTAAAATGAATTTTTTTGTTATGTCTCATTTCATTTCTGTTCAATTTATTTTGACTCTCTTGTTTATTGTCGACGGAATGGAAGGTCAGGAATCCAACACTTCCGTTCGGTTCGTGAACAGACCTCGTACCAAATTATTTAGGAAAGCTGAAACGGTAGTGGAAACTTTTAAAGTTCAATTTTTCAAGTTGACTGACACCTCTAACAAACGAACATTTTAAAAGAAGAAGAATACGAAGAAAAATGTCGCCGTTTCATTAAAACAATTACCAGGAATTATTAAGAGGACGAAAATGAGAAAATCGATAAACGATCAAGAATTATTGAGATCACGTTCACGTTTATCAACAGCAACGAATACTCGTCGGAATCAAGGTGAAAATAAGTTAATTCGATGGATCTTATTCCATACTTCTGATTTGGTGACCATTTCTTCAGGTATTAATGATTTAATGATGGAAACGGAAAATGTTGACGGTTATATGATTCACATGAAGGAAAATCATAAATCATTAAGATATTTCATTATCGGTCTAATATTATGTACACCTAACGCCATTTTCATTGTACCGAATGATGATTTACATCGGAAACAAATGTTACAATTAAGTGATCGAATAAAAAATTGTCAAAGGAAATCATTGAATAGTGAAGGAGATATGGAATGTGATGAAACTTTCGAATATAATTTGACTAATATAAAAACTTGTTATAAATTAGCATTAAATCGTCGTCTTAAAACGGAAAAGATGATCAATAATGTTAACGAATATGACTCGATCTTAACCAATCAATTAACGGGTGTTACTCACACCGAATTCTTGACAGCGATTGTTGGGAAAATGTTAAGAACGATTTTCGCTAATAAGAAAAATCGAAGTTATTCATCTCTCAGTACGAATGTGGAATTACAAATCGAACGGAAATTATCTCGTGTTAATAAAGATAAAAATGAAGACAATTCCTCTACTACTTCCACCTCCACTTCCAGTAATGATGATTCAGAAATTTATGCAAATCGCGAAACGGAAAGTTCATTAATCGATTTAAGACATCAGAAGTTATTATTGAAATTTCGTCTAACCAAATCATTCCGTCCTCTCAATCATCATAAACGACCCATGTCAAAGAAGAATAAGGAGAATATGGAATTCTTCCATAATCTGATTATGAACGAAGGAAATGAAAATCCCACATACTCCACCATCGATCTCGTTTCCATGAGAGTTATACAAAATAAAGTTAAAAAAATTTTTAGAAAATAAGAAAAGTTTAATTGTTCCTAAATAAAATTTATAAAGAATTTCTTCAATTTTTTCCCATAATTTTTTTCCTTTTCTCCAAATTACAAAAGAAGAATAAAAAGAAGAAATTGTGGTTGGATGAAAAGAAGAGAATGTACTGATATTAGAAAAACTGTTCAAAAATATAAATTGGCAATATTTATTTTTTATGAGAATTTTATTTTGATGAGATTCTCCTTCTGGAATGGTTTTGTTCATGGGTTGAGAATTTTCTCATCATCTAACAAATTATGTTGGGGATCGTTGAGAGGTTGTTGTTGTTCATGATCAGAATTATAATCTGATGGAGTGATATCAAGATCATGAACATTTTGATTTATATGATTCGTTCCAATTAAATTTCGATAATCGTTCGGTCTTGTACTTTTATCGAATAATTGTTGAATTCTATCAACTATTCGATCTTTTAATTCCTAAAAAATTTTTAAAATTTTCAAAATAATTTTGTAAAATTATAATTTGTGAAAAAAATGGGAGAAGAAATTCGAACAACCAAAATGGCGAAAATACTTAGCCAAAATTTATAGTGAGGAATTTGCATCCATCCCCGATGTCCATGTTGCATTCGACGATGAATAATTCCCAGAGTCATATAAAGAAAAAATGCGATTAGAGATCTGAAAAGAAATTATTAAACTTAAAAAATTGTGAAAAATGAACGAACAAAATGAATATCCAATACATTAAAGTGCCGAATGAACTAGAAGATTTCTTTTTTTTCAATTTACATTCAACTTCGATGGAGAAGACAAATGCAGCTTCATTCTCTGTGAAAATTTCAATCGAATCCTTTTTCTACAATTTCAATTTAATATAAATCTCCTCTGAAAAATCGACTAACATAATCTCCACAAATTATTATAATTGTTGTTGTTATTGTTACGTTGCTTGAATCTTTCACTTGTCGAATTAAAGAGAAACGCTCGACTGATTTTGGAGGGAAATATTTAGAATTTTAAAAAATAATTCACCTTTGCCTCTCAATTGAGTGAGGGGAAAATTGCCAATAGATCGATTGACCGTTTGATTGAATTGTTGATAGACGGAAATGAGATCACTTTCTTTCTTTCGACAAATATTCAAATGATATTTGTACTTGTCAGATGAAACATCGAATGATTTATCTTTGATCGTTTCAACCAGTTTTTTCAGTTTATCATCATCCCCTTTCTGGAGACCACAATCGTCACATTTGATAAAGATGAAGAGGAATGTGAAAAATACGAAAATTTTGTGAGGAATTTCCATTTGACTTCGAACGAAAAAAAAAAGAAAACAAAATTTTAATATTTAAAATAAAAATAATAAAATTAAATATTTGATGTTTCTACGCTATCCATTTTAAACGAAGTTTCTTCTTAAACTACTCAGCTTCTTCTCTGAACTCATTTTGTTGAGATAAAGCTAAAAATTTTTGAGTTCATTGCCTATATTCCTGCCTATTTTATTTATTATTCATCTAAATATATCGATTTCGTCTATAAATCATATTATGTCATATTTTATCATCATATTAAATCATATAAAATTTTAGTTGTAAAAAATTCCTCGAAAATATAATTTAAAATTAATTTCTATGAACATTCAAACTAAAAAAAGTTCTTTGAACATTCAAATTACAAAAATTTCTCTGAAAATTTTAATTAAAATTGTTTCTCAGGAAAAATTTCATTTTAAAAATTCCTCTGAAAATTTTTATTTAAAAAAATTTCTCTGAAAATTTTAATTTTGTTAGTTTTACAAATTTTACTATTTAGGAAATTTATTTCGGTCTAAATTGAAGTAAGTAAGAAATTTATCAAATTCAATTTTAGATCAAATTGAAGGAAGATGTAGAACAGAAGATTAGAATTAGTGAACAAATAAATAATTCGATTAGTATAAATTGAAAATAAACAATCCGCACGATAAGATCAGATGAAGCCAATGAGGAAATCATATGAACTTGACCTTTACTCATAACTGAAAGGAATTCATGTCACAAATTTCTATGTAAACAGTAAGTTGGAGTAGCTCAATGAGGATCCCTATAAATAGAACGTTGGTAAAGGGGAAATTTTTATAATAATTTTCCTTCCTCATAATGACGTCAATTATTTCACTAGTAGTTTTAGCTGTTGCATTTGTAGCTTGTACCGCTCAATTGCCCAAACCATGTTACGATCCAGCCGAATTCGAGGGTCGAGTTTTCCAAATGGATCAAACTAAACAAGAATATTCAGGCGGAAGATTATCATACGATAAAGTGAACAAACGTGAACGATTCATTGAGGAAGTGAATATTAAGAAACAAAAGAATTATTATGATATTATCCGACTTCATAACGAAGATGTAGAATATGTGTTAGTATTTTCATTCAATCCAATTTTTGAAGATTTCTTCTTTCAGATTCAATCTTGTTTCGAAACAATGCGAAAAACGACAAATAACCAAACCATGGAGAGATTGGGGTATCCCAAAGAACGCTAGTTCATTTGGAGAAGCTTACATTGGATCATCATCGAAAGGAAAAGATGGTGTTCTTATCACAATTTGGGGAGGTAAAACTAAAGAGGGTATCTCCTACTTCGGTGAATGGACTTATGATGATTGCATTCCAGTTCATATGTTCGCTGAGAAAAAAGCTACTGGAGAACAAGACGTAGTCTCATTCTTCGATGTCACTTTAGGTATCCAAAATCCAAATGTCTTCATTCCACCGAAAGAATGTTGGAATTTGTGAAGGGATTGACGTGAAATTTAGTTAATTAGAAATTCCAAAAAATAATGTTTTCATCTTTTTAAATTTTGTGAATCAGTTATTTTTGATAAAACAATTTTCTGTTTTCTTTTTTTCTTTTTCCTTTGATACTTCTTTCGATAATTAACTTCTGTCACTTTTATCCTTTTAAATTTCACCAAAATTTCCATTGAAAATTTCAAAAAAAATAAATTTCAACAAATTTTCCGTGGCTCTTGAATTTTTTCTTCGTCATTCGATGCCATCGTCATACATCGTATGCAATTATCGTATTTAATACAAATATTAATTAGAAATACTACTACACTATCATGAATTTAATATAAAAGTATGAAACGTCTGTATGCATATGCAACGAAAGTATAAAAAAAATTGGTAAATAATAAATTTAATGAAAATTTTATTCCCAAAAAAATGGAAAGTAAAATTGTTAATTAAATAATAAAAGTCTTTATACTTCTTCACTTACCATCTTCCATTTCATTTATGCACGTCGTTCCTCTCAAAAAAACAATAAAAATTAGTTAATAATTAGAACTTACTATTTACCATCAGAAGCGTTATTTGTGAATAAAAATGCTTAACCAACTGTCTACATGATGAATATAAAAAGAAAGAAAATCGAACAAGATAGGTCATTGAAAAATGTTCAAATTACTTTTAGTTATCATATACATCATTAGTTTGGCATCATCTGCCGCCGCAGGTTTTCATTTATCGATGTTGATTTGTTTCTGTTACTAATTCGGTTTGGCAGAAGTTTGCGAAAATTTTCCTAAGTTTGAGAAGGATGATAAAACGATACAAACAGCATATACATTAATGTTGGAAGAAGTCAATGATAAATATTTCCCGGGAGAAGGTAGCGTCTTCAAATTTCATTGCGATGTCGGAAACAAGTTTAAACAAACCGACGATGAAAATATATCATATATCTGTAACGGTAAAACTGGAGAGTGGACGTCTGACAGCGTTGGAACTAATCGTCGAATGGATTGTGTTCCTGCTTAAACATCTTGAAGATCTAAGAAATGAGTATCATCTTTTATTGTTCCGATGATATCAAAATTAGTAGAATCAACTTTGAATGAACCAAAAAACCAGAACATCAAAAAATCTTACCAATATTGGTCTCATAATTCTCTGTTTCCCGAATAAAAAAAAATAGCTGAAAATATAAATTTTTTCTTTTCTTTGATTCAGTGACTGATGGTTAATCCTTAACAGCCGAATCATTCGATATAACGATTAAATAACAGTCTATCTATATAACGAAACACCATTTCGGAATTCCATTATAGAAAAGATAAAGTGGATCTCCTAAATCCGACAACCAAGTATTTCCGTATAAATAGATTTATTGCCGAGAAAGGAATCGTCCGTCGATTTAAAAGGGATAGTAAACGAAAGAGATATGTAACGTAAATTTATTTGTGGGATGCACATCTGTAGGGATTTCAACTATGTTTCTTGTAAGAAAAAGATGTCCAACTCGAGCAATACCCGTAGATCGGGAAGGAAGCCTTGAGGTTCACGGGAATTGAAAGAAAGTAATGTAGGTCCAATCAAAGATAATCGGCCTAAATAATAATTATTATTTTTAATACTCATAACATTCTACGTATTCCATTTGATCATATTTATTGATCATAACATTCTAACGATCATAATTTTAAGAGAAATAAATTTAAAATTCGATTGGACACAATCGATAAATTAACAAACTTGATTTTCTCCTATTTTTAAGACTCTAACATAACATTCTAACAATAAGTTATTAGACGAAAAAAAATTTTTTTTTTCATTTTAACGGTTCATTTTCCCCACGAATTATTCCGATTTCTTCAATGGTTGTTATTCCTTCCTACAAATTCACTAATTGTACATTTGAATAATTATGCACCAACTCTAGAATTCTGATGAATGAGTTAGTCTTGATGTTGCCGAAATTCGTCATCCTTTTCTACTTGGAAAGAGTTGTTGTAATTAATCGAAGCGTAATTATTTATTAATTATTAACAACCTAATTATTAAACGAATAATTATTTATTTCAGACATGTAAAACAGACATGTTCAGACTTCACTTGGAGTGGTTCTCTAATAACAATTTTGTAAGTGCTCGCCTTTCCAAGAACAATATTTATTATGAATCATAATATTTTTTTTTTTCATTTTGATCAGCGTAAAATTCTGAGTAAAATAGGCTATATAAGTTTAGGGATTTACATATATTACAATATTATTATCTATCTTTGTCATTTTATGAAATTTAGTAAAATTTTGATCAGTTTTTCAAGATTTTCCTATACGA
>JALJEE010002131.1:0-14006 GCA_023231475.1 Seison nebaliae
TATATTACAACTCTGCCAAGAACTAGATCAGGCAAGATCCCAAGGAAGAGTCTTATGCAAATGATAAACAATGAGAACTACCAAATTCCTTCCACTATTGAAGACATGAGTGTTTATGAAGAAATCAGAGAAGTTCTTCTGAAAGATAATGATTTTGCTAATGTTAAACTGCCTACAAATTAGACTTATTCTTCGCCAAATTCCTCTGTTTAACAATAATTTGCACTTCCTTAATTAGATTTAGCTAAAATGGGCTATTTATTTTTTATTCTAATTATTGGACATTATCCGTTTATTTTTCAACTATTTTTGAAAAATAATTAAATTTGCAGTCAAAGTTTATCAATAAAATTATACATATAATAAAGTAATACATTTATATTATAAACCTAGCGAAATGTGTTTCTCAATTGGAGAAGAAAAATTTTTAATGCTCTATTACAATTGTATGTGTACGATGTGCTCAGCTTATTGTTCAGCTCAAATGTTTCAATTTCCTTCAAATCATACTTTATCTATTTTTCATTTTCTTACAGTGTAATGTTACAGTAATGTACTTTTATTTTTCAACATTAAAGAATTGTCATGGACCCAATGGGTTTATGACTGATATTCGAATATTTTTCGAATAAAGTATCGAATACCGTCGTGTGGGGGCAATTAAGGAAAGTGGGACAAGTTAGGAATTTTATATTTTAGCAAAATAACAAAATGTATACAATTCAAATTCAAATTTTCACAAGTTCGTTGTACGAAATTCGACGGCTGATCCCGGTTCCCGTCGTATTTTTTTTTCTCCATTCGATTCTCGTTATTTTCCGTATTTTCTTTGACCAAATCTTTAACGAATCCGCAATAATCTTGTAATTACCGATTTCCGTTAGAAATTTTTCAATGTTAATATATATTAAATTTCCAACATATTTTTTAACCTGATTTTAGAGAATGAAAATATTACGTAATATTTTCATTGGATTATTGGATTTTTAGTTGAAATTTACAACAAATATTCCCTAATACAACAATTACGCTTGCCACTTCTCTTACAAATCCTGCCCATCGGAAACTTTCCTTGTTAGTAGAACAATACTTTGAGAATACTTCATTCCATTAATGGAATGATACTTTAGCAATTGCTATGTCTGAACTCGCCATATCGCCTTTCTATCAGTATGCGAATTCTTTTTCACTGTTAAATTTTTTGTATGACTATTATGGATTAATAATTCCAAATTCCATAAGTTACTTCCGATCTCGGTTGCCGGACAGTTCTACTCCGTTTAGGTTTTTTCTTCAATAATAGACAGTTCTACTCCTTGTGCTTTATTCAGAAAGGACAACCATACTCCTTTTGGAAAAATTACGGATACTGCTACTCCTTTTTTCTGTAACATAGGACACTTCTACGCCTTTTCCTTACAAACTAGGATAATTCTACGTCTTTTCCTTACAAATTCGGTTTGCATCCTGTTCGGGAAAGAATTAGGTAAGAGAATCTCAAGCGATTGGTATAGACCAGACATGGGCACACTCAGTCGAGTTAATGTATTCTTGTTGTATGTACTACTCGCAATATGTGAGTAATTTGTGCTCACTACGCTCTTAAGCATTAAATAATCCCACAAAGTAATAAATAAATATCGTCATAATATTATTTGAATACTTGAATTATTTTTTCTCCTATAGATTATTTAGTCACTAGCTGTATTATTTACTCATAATTTTTACTTAACGCGCCCATGCCTGGTATAGACTCTGAGGGATCGTAAGAAAAGATGAAATTTCTGAAATCTTGGAAAAGAGTATCACGAGATAAACCGTACTATCGAACAATATGACTAAAAACTGAGCGATTATGAAAATTATTCATGTTGGAATGAGTAAAGTGTAGAGGTCCGATTCCGAAATTTTGTCGATACAAGAAGAATAACCTCTAACTTGTAAGAGAAGAGAATAGGTAGAGATAGGAGACGAACTGTGACGAAGAACGGTTACATCTGATTGAAGGCACGGTTGATTGACAAGAATGAACATAGAGTGCATAATAATATCGTATCCAGAGAGTATAATGGAACAACCATACTCTTAAAAAGCTGCAGTCGTAATTTGAGAGGAACGAATTTCGTCTTGGGAGACAAAACGAAGAAGAGTTTACATAATTTGTTACTAACATGATCTAACACCCAGATCGATGGTTGAAGATTTAAGTGGAATTGAAGAGAAAGATCGTAAACGGGTTGATAGTAAACAACATTTAGAAGGATTTATGGCTACATACAGATAGAAATAAAATATTATTGTTGTGTAAGAAGTGACGAAATAGATCGATAAAATTTTTTTAAATTGCGGAGAGACGATCTACAATCACGATGCCATCTGCATAAAAAGAAATGTGTAATTTTATTTCCCATTTAATTATATTTAAGTCAGCTAACTTTTCAAATTTATTATATTTCACATAAAAAAAATTGGATTATTAAAAATATAATTTTATTTGTCATTTCCATTGCTGACGTTGTTCTCGCCAAAAGGAAAAGTGATACGTATTTTCCAAAAAATTCTCCCAAATCAGAAAAATGATTGAACAACCATGTTATACGATCATCAATTGCAAATTGGATAGTGGGACGACTGCGAACGAGAATGATCTCCGACGAGATTTGGAATCAAGTGATATCGCCGTTAAAACGAAGACGTTGAAAATGGTCATTCAAATGATTTTGATGGGCGAGAAGTTCTCTCAAAATCTCTTGATGACAGTCATTCGTTTTGTGATGCCATGTCCCAATAATTACATAAAGAAACTGCTCCTTTATTTCTGGGAGGTCGTACCGAAACATTCACCCGATGGGAAGTTGTTGCACGAAATGATTTTAGTATGTGACGCTTATCGTAAAGATTTGCAACATCCGAATGAATTTATTAGAGGAGCGACATTGAGATTCCTTTGTAAATTGCAAGAATCCGATTTATTGGAACCATTGATGCCATCCATTATTCAATGTCTACAACATCGTCATTCTTATGTTCGACGGAATGCAGTTCTTGCAATTTCGACAATTTATCAAAATTTCGATAATTTAATTCCTGATGCCGCCGATATCATTTATAATTATTTATTGGACGAACAAGATATGAGTTGTCGTCGAAATGCTTTTATGATGCTCATTTATAAAGATCAAGAAAAGGCACTTCAATATTTATCGTCTTGTGTTGATCAAGTCATTCAATTTGGTGATATTCTCCAATTGGTCATAGTTGAATTGATTTATAAAGTTTGTCATGCAAATCCATCTGAACGTAGTCGATTTATTCGAATTATTTACAATTTGTTACAATCGGCCAAATCAGCATCCGTTCGATATGAAGCGGCGAATACTTTAGTGACTTTATCATCAGCACCGGCTGCTATTCGTGCTGCTGTATCGGAATATATCGATATTTGTGTGAAAGAAGCAGATAATAATGTGAAATTGATCGTTCTTGATCGATTGATGAAATTATCGAAAGTTCAAGTTCATGAGAAAGTCATGCAAGAATTATTGATGGATATAGTTCGAATATTAAATGCACCAGATTTAGAAGTTCGTCGACGAACTTTAGATTTAGCTTTAGTTTTAGTATCGTCGAGAAATGTGAGTGAATTGGCAGGAGTATTGAAGAGAGAAGTCTTGAAAGCGTCACAACAATCGACAGAGAAACAAGACGAAATCGACAAATATTCACAACTTCTCGTTCGCACTTTACATCAATGTTGTATCAAATTTCCAGATGTCGCTATTACCATCGTGCCGGTTCTCATTGAATTGTTGACGGCGAAAGATTTGGCAGCGACCGACGTTCTCATATTTGTTCGTGAAGCGATTAATCGATTTCCGAAATTACGTGGACGAATAATCGGAAAATTATTGGACATTCTTCCTCTCATTAAATCGGCGAGAATATTTCGCGGATCAGTTTGGATTCTTTCCGAATTCGCTTCCACACCCGACGACTTCCAAATGGTAATGACACTCGTACGTCAATCATTAGGTGATTTACCAATTGTAGAGGATGAATTAAATTATTCAGCTGAACAAGCGAACGAAGACGCGATTATAACAGGGGAAGAAACAGTGGGACAACAACCACAAGTGACAGCAGACGGAACATATGCAACTCAAAGTGCATTTATCAATTCGAAGTCAACAGACTCATCGAAGAAAGCAGCTGAAAGAAATCGACCATTATTAAGAGCGAAATTGATGGAAGGTGAATTTTTCATTGGTGCATCAATTTGTGCATCATTGACGAAATTATCATTACGATTTCGTTCGATTGAAAAAGAAACAAATGATAATTGGCGTGCGACAACAAATCGATTTATCGCTGAAACAATGTTCATTATTGCATCGATGCTACATTTAGGAAAGACAAATTTACCCAAAAAACCGATAACTGATGACGACGCACATCGAATGGGAACCTGCATCAAAATCTTATCGACACAATGTGAAATGACATCGGAAATCTTCTTGACCGAATGTCGAGAAGCGTTAGCGAATATGATCGATAGTAAACAAAAGAAAACAGTAACACCAAATGATTCAGCAAATCCTAATGATAATGAAGATGATGGTTTTTATTCTGATAATTATTTCAGTGATGAGACGAATGAAGGAGATGGAGATAATGGAGATAAATATGATTCATCAGAAGTAAGTGTAGATGAACCGATTCAATTCATTCAATCCAGCGATTATGGAGAACGAGAGAATATTTTCGATTTCACTTTGAAACAAGCAATCGGATTATTAGAAAAACCTGCAACAACACCAAATGCTTTAATGTCTTCATCTAAATTATCGAAAGTTATTCAATTAACTGGATTTGCTGATGCTATTTATGCTGAAGCTTATGTCAATATTAATCAATATGATATCATTCTTGATGTATTATTAGTCAATCAGACAAATGATACTCTCCAAAGTCTCACTTTAGAATTAGCGACAGTAGGTGATTTAAAATTAGTGGAGAAACCACAACCACTCACATTAGGTCCTCATGATTTTACGAATTTGAAAGCTAATTTAAAAGTGGCTTGTACGGAAAATGGAACATTATTCGGTCGTATAACATATGATGTAGGAGCATCAGGAAATGATCATAATATCGTCGTGTTGAATGATATTCATATCGATATAATGGATTATATAATTCCTGCATCATGTTCTGATGTGGAATTCAGATCGATGTGGTTGGAATTCGAATGGGAGAATAAAGTGACTGTTAATACAAATATTAATGGTCTACAACATTTCCTCTCTCATCTTCTTCGTTCTACCAATATGAGATGTCTCACTCCAAAATCAGCTTTATCTGGCGAATGTGGTTTTTTGGCTGCTAATCTTTATGCGAAATCGATTTTTGGAGAACATGTTCTAGTGAATGTGAGTATTGAGAATCCGTATCAAGCTGTCATATTAGCTGGAGGTATTAGTGGAAATATGAAACCACCAGTGAATTTGGTTCAAGGACATATTCGAATACGAGCAAAGAGTCAAGGAATGGCTTTGAGTGTTGGTGATCGGATTAATAATGTTCAGAAATTGAATGCATCTCAATTACAACAGTTACAATTGAATAAAATCGCTGAGAAGAAAGTGAATGAATTGACAGACGAATTGACTGAGATGAAGGTGATCGAGGACGACAATTATCATTCTGACGACTAATGATTAAATGAATTAATTTGTCTCTTCTTTTCGTAAAAAAAAATATAAAAGTTCTTTATCTTTAAAATTTGTTGTTGTATTTGGAGGAAAAAAGAATAAATTTCATATTTACATTAAGTCACTCTTGTTCAAGTGGAGGCCAATTGACGACCGATCATTCCGATAGTTATGGCTCCCGAAAAAAAGATTGATGGTAACCAGGAACGTACGTAGAAGAAATCTGGAGAAGTAAAACTGAAAAATGAGATTTGGTTGTCCCGCCAAAATAAATGTGTTAATTGTAACGTGAAGAATTGTAAATAGACGAGCAGTTGTGTGATGAATGTTGCGAGAATACTGAAAATAATTCCATTAATTAAACCGATTCTTGATCGATCGAATAGCCACCATAAACCGATGGATAACACGAATAATGTCAATGTCAAATGGAGACTATTGGTAAAAGCGATTTTTGCTGTCGCTTGATTAATTCCCACGAATAAGGCAATACAACGAATAATGGAACTCCAATCCAATCGTCTACTATCTTCCCATCCTTCTAATTGGTCATCCATCCAAGGAAACCAAATTCCAATTAAAACTTGAAAAAATTATTAATTTAAATTTTTGAAATTTTTTTGAAAGAAATTTTAAGGGAAAACCAGCAGCGAAACCGCAAGCGATCGGCACCCACCACGACGATATTAAGAAGTTCTTCGGGAAATTTGTGACTTTCCTCTCGAATTGTAAGAGATTGAGAACGATGGCGAGTGAAGTGCCAAAGGCGAATAATATGATAATTCTCCAACGTATCAACATAATTTCCTTCATTCAAATCGACTATGGAAAGAACATAATAATAAGAATGACAATGATAATATTTTGATTATGAAACACCAATCGATTGTTGTTTCAATTGGGAGACATCTGTAACATTCAAGAGAAAATTTAATGATAATTTCAGCTGAAAATTTGAAGAGATACATCCACGTATTTTTTAGAAGAATGAACAAATGGGACAATGAAAGGAAAATTTAAAACATTTTCAAATTCTTTTCCTCCCCCAAACCTAATTATCTTTTTTCTTCCTTATTATCTCCTTACATCTTTACTTGTTCATTTCTTCGAATATAAAATCTTCCTTTTTCTCAATCATCTAAATTCTTTATAATTTTAATTACAACAAATCTCTTTAAGAGAATTATAAAAGAAATTGAATATATTATCAAATTATTCACATAATATGAGATAATTACTCCAATGGAGTTACTCGAATTTCTTAAACTTCTTAATTAAATTAGAAAGTTGAAACAAAATTCTCATTAACCTCGATGGAGATAAAATAGAGGTAACGATATTTTAAAGAGATTTGACATATCAAACATATTTTCCACGTACAAGAAGAAGTAAAAAATTTTTTCAGATTTTTCTTAAATTATCTCGTGAGAATTATTTAACTGAAATTATTTTTATTCGAATTTAAGTTAGTAATAATTATTATAGTTATTTGGTTGTCGTTGTTGTTGTTGTGGAGAATAATAGGACGGTGAATATTGAGGTGATTGGTCAAAGGTTTGAGGAATAGGTTGAGAAGATAGTTTTGGATTATCATGTCTCAATCGTTTCATATTGGGAGAAATGATGATATTAATTTTCCTATTCTCTTCATCATCTTTTTCAGAAGTGGACATCTGTTTATTATTATCGGAATTAAACATGCCCAAAGCACTGGGTATCATACTGGCAAGTAACGGAATAAATCGCTTAATTCTCATTTGTCTTTTATCGACAACTCTCATTGGAAGTGGATGAGGAAAATGAGTGAAAAGTAAAAGAAGAAAGTAAAAGTTCATTTTGAGAAAAAATAAAATTTGAAAAAAAAATTTCATTAAGGAAAATGCGAATGAAGGAAATCCTTGAAAGTCTTAAAATGGAAAGTTAATTGTCATTCCTTCTTTTCCTTTACGTGACAGCTCGTCCATCAATTTACTTATTAATTGATAAGTTGAATGTGACGAAAAATTGAATACAATTCATCAATCATTTTATTGAGCTTAAAATTTTGTCTAATTTGAATATGGAAAAAATGAGATTTTGTTTTTTTCCTTTTTTTTCTTTATTTCCGATTCGTTCAATTTCTGAAATTATTTGTTTAATCTAATGATGAAGAATGGGATCATCATTGAGAATCTCTTTCTAGAAGAAATTTTACTAATTTCATCATTCTCTTTCAGTATTTCCATTGACGACGAGAATGAATGATAGAAAAAGTATTTCCGCCTTCCTTATCGATATCACCGGTGTATTAATCGAAGATGATGGTTCTGGTTTGCGAATGGATGAATCTCGTAATTTTTTGAGTACTGGAGCAGTTGCCATTGATGGTTCGATTGATGGAATCAATGAATTATTAGAGAGAGAAATGCCATTTATTTTATGTACAAATGAAAGTACATTGAGTGGGAAAGATATTTTGAAACGATTAAAATTAATCGGTTTCCAATCGTTACAATCTTATCATATCTTCTCTCCAATCGATCAAATGAATGAATTAATTAAAAAAGAAAATTTGAAATTATATCCACTCACTCATCCCAACATCCTTTACAATTTCCCATCAATTGATGATAATATCGATTCATATGATGGTGTGGTTGTGGGAGATGTAGCTCATGGATTGACATATGATAAGATGAATAAAGCTTTTCGCATTCTCAAAAATAAAGAATCATCACGTCTCTTTTCTTTGGGGAAGAGTCGATATTATAATGAACATGACGGTTTAAATATCGATGTTGGCGCCTTCACTACAGGACTGGAATATTCAGCTGATAAGAGAGCGATGGTGATAGGGAAACCGGAGAAAGAATATTTCGAAAATGCAGCAAACAAACTGAATAGTTCGTTAGGAAATAGTTGTATGATTGGAGATGACATATTCAGTGACGGTATTGCGTCGAAACAAGCTGGTTGTCATTGGTCATTTTGTGTGAGAACTGGAAAATATCGAAAATCTGATGAAATTCATTCGAATAAAATCGATGGACATTACAATAATTTTGGATCGATTATTCGCCATTTCTTTCATAATTAGATTAATTTCGATATTTTATTTTGAATTTATATTTATTTTTGAATATTTTTTGAATTTGATTTTATTTATTTTTCAAGTAATTTTACTGAAATACGTTGAATTACGATTTTATGATGATTTTAATTAATTTCAATATTTTAATCACTTTTTTTTAATACTCATTTATTGATAGATGATTTATAGTGTGATGGATTAGAATAAATTATTCCGGAAATTAAATTTGTTTATCATTTGGAGAATTGATGGAGGATTCGTTAGAGAAATTGTTGATGGAGTTGATGGAGAGTTGGGAGGAAAGATATCTAACGAATATCATAAATGATATTCATGAACAAATTGAAAAAGATTCGATTTTCACTTGTCTCAACATTGAATCATATTTCTTACGAATCGATAATGAGAAAGTGAAAACAGAATTGTCAAAATTTTATTTCATCTTCTCCAAACTCCTGAATGACGTGCAGAGTTTGAAGGGATTACGTTGGGAGATAATGAATTTTAATGGTGATGCTTACTTCCTCAATAAATTCGATTATGATTCGATGATGACAGGAAACGGTTTACGGACGATGATAAATTATGAAGGAATTCTACTCATTGAAATTGAGAAGCGATTGAAACAGATTCAAGATAAATTATTGAATACTTCATTCATATCTTCTTTCATTCCACGATTCTCTTCTGTCACTACGATGGAATTGTTCGATTGGTGCGATGCACTCGGTGCTATGCGTCATATGATGCAAACGATAATTTTATTATTGAAAATGTTTGAACCGGAAGATAAAGATTGGAGTAAAGTGATCATTTTTGATACAAAGAAATTAGTGGAATCATCAATTGCTGACAGATTGGACGCATCGAAATTTAACTGTTTTTTTGGCAATTGTATCGCCTTTCCATTCCCACCATCCATTAAACGTCTTCTTTATGTTCTCTCCTTAATTTTGGCGACTTATGCAGCAAGTAGTAATTATACATTGATGATTGATAACAAAGAATATAATCAAGAAAATGGAACATCATCATCATCAACAACATCGTCAACATCGTCACCATCGACAATGAATTATTTATTTGATTATGTGACGTGGTCAGCAAAATCGGCATTAAATGCTGCAAATTATTCCGTATCTCCATCAGCTCGAAGTCATAAAATTCTGATGACATTAGAGAATTGCGATGTGAAATTCATCGAACGTTTCTGGTCGTTATCAGAATCGGCATCATTAGCATCATTCGGACAAGCGTTATTATTACCGAAATTTTTGAAAAATGAATTAATTCAAATCAAATTCGATACGATGGATATTGAATTGTCAAAGGAGAATATTTATCGATTATCAACCGAAATGAAATCGGATCATCATTTTAATATTCGACATATTAATTATTCCAAGACGGAATGCGACAAAAATGGTCAGTTCGATACAATTATCATTCATGCTCATGGTGGTGGATTTGTTGCTCATTCGAGTCGATCTCATTTCGTCTATTTGCAGTCGTGGGCGAAAAGTCTTAAATTACCGATATTTTCAATCGATTATACTCTTGCAACTGAAGAACCACATCCGATGGCAATTGATGAATGTTTCTATTCGTTGTTATGGTTACAACAGAATAAACAGTTGATCAATTGGAATGGAAAACGAATAATTTGTGTTGGAGATAGTGCGGGAGGATATTTATTAACTGCCGCATCACTCCAAATTGGTCATTTGTTGAAATATGAAAATTTCGTTCAAAATTCTTCGACTAATTTCCAATTGAAAAAATTGACGAATTGGAATGAGGAAACAATAGTGAAAGTGAAGAAAGTAGACGGATTAGTCACTTGTTACGCTCCATTCATTCTCCATTTCACCATTTCACCATCACGATTATTGACGGCTATCGAATCGTTAGTTCCTTATCAGATGTTATGGAAATGTTTGGGCACTTATTGTGGAATTGGAATTGATCGTCAAATGATGGAGAATGGACGTAAGGAAAGTGTCCTCCATTTCTTCCATAGAAATCTCGATAAATATTCAAATGATCCTCTCCTGTCATTGGTTGAGGCGGATGATAATGTGTTGAAATGTTTACCAAAAATGGTCATGTTCGCTTGTGATAATGATCCGTTACTTGATGATAGTGTGATGATGGCGAAACGATTGAGAGATTCATCAATGGATGGTCATTTGATCATTTTGGGTGATGTTTGTCATGCTTTCCTCAATTTCTATGTGATTAGTAAGGAATGTGAGAATGCGATGAAGAAAGTAGAAAATTGGTTGAGATTGTTATCATTCGATGAGAATGAATTGGCTCAATGAGATTTTATAAAGATTTTATGAAATTTTATGAAATTTTATGGGTTTTAATGAAATTTAATGAAATTTTATTTAATCGATCAAATACATAATAATATTCGAGTTGAAAATAAAAGGAGAGAAATTTTCATTCGAATTCGTCAAAGTCTATTTTGATTTTTTTTGTTTTGTCCTTTCCGTTTTTTGCTCGTTTTACTTTTTCCTTAACTTATTTTGCGTGCTACAATCGGTCATCGAATTTGACGGTTCGATCCAACATACGTTCGATTATTTCTTCCATTTGACGAAATAGAGGAAGAAAAGAATGGAGCGATGAACACTGATTTACCAGTAGGTCGAGTACAAACTGAAGAAGCGAGAGCTCAACGTCGGGCAGCCAATTTGACGACAGCGCCCACGTTGTATGAACAATTCACTTTCTTCTCCCATCAATTCCATTTGTCACAACCGATTAATCATGTGCCTGGTCTCCAGAACACGGACATTCGAAGATTGGAATCATCTGGTATTCGAACGGTTGGAGCATTGTGTGAAATCTATCGAGAATTTGTTAAGCGCGAACAACGAAGTCTCACTCGTCATCATGAGATGCAACAGATTGAAAGAAATCAACAAGAAATGGCATGGTTAAGAAAGACGGGTGCCAGACGAGCTGAATTAGCATTGGATCAAATGGAAGCTGCACGAAGTGCTCTAGATAATTCCACACGCCAACCTGTCGATATACCAATCAATGAAATGAAGGAGCAGTTGGCAGAAATGGAAGCAACAGCAAAGAATGCGCAGACAACATATACTCCTCCATTGGTAGTCGAAAGTGAGATCCAGATGCAAGAGAAGAATGAGAAATCTTCTTTGAAAAGTGACGAGAAGAAACCAACTTTGAAAAAGAAGAAAAGTCAAAAATCGAAAGAATCCCCCAAAGATGATAATAATATTAATGAGCCTAAACCAATTTCTTTGTCTGAATTACAAAAATTAACATCGATCAATAATCAAAATAATCAAAATATGACGGAACGAGATCGTATTATCGAACTCTTACGGATCATCAGACAACAAGAAGATTCGGTACCTCGACCAGCTGCTGCCTTACAACCATTAATGCCTATGGGTCCCAATGGAAGACGAACCGTTCCGGCCTGTGGTCGATTTGAAGTCTGGTTACAATCCGTTTTCGATGTTGATGCACGTGATGCTTTGATTGCCGCGCTCTCCATCAAAAGTTGTTATGAATTAGTGTTAGATCGACAAGATTCAGCTTATCAACCGAGAAGACGTAAAAAGAATAATATGAACGAGGAAGCTTTAACCGGTTTTTTTACGAATTCAGAACCGAGTGCTGGAACAGCAATGGGTACGTCACGTTTAGCAGCGAATAGAAATCGTGGACATGCTGTAAATGCCGCTGTCGCATCATTAGCTGCTTTATTGGCAGAAGAGAATATCGATCCATTTTCATCCACACTCGACAAAGAGAAAGAACCAGCACCAGTGAAAAAAGTTCAAACTTATGACATTTCAACTCAGACGACGGATGATCTTAATCAATCGTCATCGAACATCAATCTGGAGAGCGAATCAGGTTGAAATGGATATTCGTTAGATTTTCATAAAACTTATTCTTCGTTCATCGTTCGTCTTAGATATCCGATTTTGATAATCGATTGTAGATTTCCAAATAAAATTTTATCGAAAACAAAATTTCTCTTTGTCCTCTTAACTTTTTAACCTTTTTGTTTTAAACATGTTTTAACTTTTATTACATTATTTTGTTGCTTAATTGCATTAAATTAAACGTTTCAGATTAATTACAAACAATAATGATAAATAATAAATTTAGGAGAAAGCAGAATTATAAGAATTATTATTCTACTATTTCAAAATTTAGAATATAATCATTCTTTCTAAAATTACTTTTAAGAACTAACATCCAATATTATTATTATATTTTAATCAAAACCTAACTCCGTAAAGGATCTAAAACGAATATCTATCATGAAACTGATGACTAAACTCCCAGACATCAAAGAGGTTAATCCAAATTAACTTAAATTGTCCATATTTGTCGTCTCTGATCTTTTCGAATATCAGATGATGGTTGCCATTCATCCAGATTCTCCAAACGAAAATGCCGTTTTGAACAAAATTGACCAATCTGGACACCAAAGAAGTTATTCCAGATTAATCTAAATTGTCCACATTTGTCGTTCCAATCTACTCGACGATTCCAAAGTAAATTCCAGTTATATCCAATGAAAAAAAGCGAATGGATCTCTTTCTTCCTTCTCCATTGAAATCAGACAACGATTGTTGTTAACCGAGTCCTTTCCATGGACAACCATAAACCGTTTAATTCAACACCAATCGATCAACCATTCGGTCAAATAGACACGTTGGCGGATTCCTCATACCATTTTAGGAAATTGTTCTTCCTTCCTAAGTATAATTTCGTATTTTTCACCAATACTCTCACGAGAATTCAATGAAATCATTCAAGATGAAATCATGAAAATATGTTGATTGTTTCCATTCTTTATTTATAATATTTCAGTCTTCAGTATTTTTTCAAAAAAAGTGCGCCTTAAAAAAAAAAAATTTTTTTTACGTTCGATTTCTCGTTATAACACGTCACTACTGAAGATGACTTCAAATGGTACCAACTTATCGATCTGTCATGAGAATTTGGCCGTCAACGAGTCAAACCAGAATGAAATAACAGTGTTAGTACCACCCTTGAAAAGAACCCTCACAAAGAGAGGTAGTTCCAGTTCTCGTGTTGCGAGAGTCACCAATGTGGAACTCCTCAAAGGTATTATGGATATAAAAAATCTTTGTGGGAGAAATGAATTGTTGGATGTTGATAAAATCCAGAATTCTATCGTCAATAATCATGAAACTAAT